>CM070920.1:387500-657500 GCA_036417435.1 Inia geoffrensis | reverse complement strand
AAACATATGCTGGTATATCTATACATATACATCATACGTGTGTATACACACACTACCTATATATGTATGTAAATGTTCGTACGTATCTATATACGCATATCTAAAAGTAGTAATGTATTCCTGTATAGTACATATACATATACCATATATATTTGTATGCATGTATATGTGTGTATTCCGTATATTTGCACAGGTGTATGTATTTACATATGTGTATGAATATATCTATACCCTTCATTCATACATCTATATGCACCACATATTTGTACATGTGTGTGTGTTCATACACCATATATATGTATATAGTACATTGACAAATGTCCCGGACCTCAGATCCGGCAAAGCCTGAAGTCGAACATTTCCTCTTTCCCCAATCCCACGGTCCCTGTGGCCCCTGGCGAGCGAGATGCTGCAGCCGTACCTCCTGGATGCAGACTACGCTCCTCTTGGGGGGGCATCTCCCTCGAGGTGACCCCTGTGTGGCCATGCACGGGCCCCAGCCTGAAGCCTGCCCTGACTCTCCTTGTTAGTATGGGAATGAGCTGAAAGCAGCCATGGGAAGTTCTGTGTCCTCAGGATCCCCATCGAGGGGGGTCCATTTGATTGCCCAAATCATCATTTGTCCCTATAATCCCTTGCTTAGAATCCCCCAGACCCCGTGGAAGTCCCCGTGGGGGAAATTACAGACCCGGAATGGAGGTGGGACCCTCTGGGACCCTAAGGGGAGGGGGTGACCCTGCCCCTGGTTCTCCCTGTGGTCCTTCCTGTGTGGGACCCATCCCCAAACCAACCCAGCTTACAGCCTGGTGTATAAGATGGGCTTTAATGAACAAGTCACCATAAGCTGGAGGTAAGGGGCAAATACAGATCTATTTAAAGAGGGCCAGCCCCGGTGGACCAGCCCTCAGAAGACCCTAAACCAGAAGGGTGGACCCCTCCCTGCCAGAGCCCAGAGCAAATGCCCCCAGGAGGGGAGCAGAAGGGAATCAGGAAGGGCATCTCCTACCTTTCTGTCTCCCCCTTCAGTGGCCCTCCCTTCCTGGGGTTACCAGAGAAAACCCAGGACAACTGGTTACATTGTGCATCCCATCAACAACCCATCATTGCTTCAGCATAAGTCCTTCCCAAAGACGGCACGGGACAGACTTACGCTCCAAACGACTTCCCCCTTACCTGACAGCCAGAGACCTGAACCCTCGCTCAGCTGATAGATTTGCTTTGTGGATTTTTTTCTCTCCTCTCCTGATATTTCCTATGGGTTTGCTTGATGTCATGTTTTAAGCAGGGAGCTGCCCGGTTGTCTCACTCACCTCTTTTCTTTTCAGGTTTTTTTTTTTTTTTTTAACTGAGGTATAGTTGATATACAATATTATATGTTACAGGTGTACAATATAATGATTCACAATTTTCAAAAATTACACTCCATTTGTAGTTATTATAAAATAATGGCTATTTTTTTAAAAGAAGATGTTGGGGGTAGATGTTTATTTATTTATTTATTTATTTATTTATTTATTTTTGCTGTGTTGGGTCTTCGTTTCTGTGCGAGGGCTTTCTCTAGTTGTGGCGAGCGGGGGCCACTCTTCGTCGTGGTGCGCGGGCCTCTCACTGTCGCGGCCTCTCCCACTGCGGAGCACAAGCTCCAGACGCGCAGGCTCAGCAGTTGTGGCTCACGGGCCCAGCTGCTCCGCGGCACGTGGGATCCTCCCAGACCAGGGCTCGAACTCGTGTCCCCTGCGTCGGCAGGCAGACTCTCAACTACTGCGCCACCAGGGAAGCCCCAGTTTGTACCTCTTAATCCCTCACCATCATCTTGCCCTCCCCCTTCCCTCTCCACACTGGGAACCACTAGTTTGTTCTTTAGATCTGTGAGTCTGCTTCTTTGCTGTTCTATTCACTAGTTTTTAAAAATATTTTTTAAGATTCCCTCAAAAACTAAGAAGAGAGCTACCATAGAATCCTGCAATTCCATTCCTGGGAATGTATCTGACGAAAATGAAAACACTAATTTGGAAAGATACATGCACCCCAATGTTCATGGCATCATTGTTTACAATAGCCAAGATATGGAAGCAATCTAAGTGCCCATAAAAAAGAAAAATTAATTGAAAACATAGTTCCTTAATTAAAAAAAAAAGAATGAATAAAGGAGATGTGGGGACTTCCCTGGTGGCGCAGTGGTTGAGAATCCGCCTGCTGATGCAGGGGACACGGGTTCTAGCCCTGGTCAGGGAAGATCCCACATGCCGCGGAGCAACTAAGCCCGTGCGCCACAACTACTGAGCCTGCATTCTAGAGCCCGTGAACCACAACTATTGAGCCCACATGCTGCAGCTACTGAACCCCTTGTGCCTAGAGCCTGTGCTCCACAACAAGAGAAGCCACCTCAATAGAAGTCCTCGAAACACAACGAAGAGTAGGCCCTGCTCGCTGCAACTAGAGAAAGCCCACGCGCGGCAATGAAGACCCAACACAGAAAAAATAAAATAAAATAAAGAAGATGTGGTGCATATACACACAATGGAACACTACTCAGCCATAAAAAAGAGTGAAATAATGCCGTTTGCAGCAACATGGATGGACCTAGAGATGGTCATACCGAGTGAGGTAAGTCAGACAGAGAAAGACTCACCTCTTTTCTTGATCGACCCCCTCTCTTCCACACTCACGCCACAGTGGATGGGGGCTGACGACCAGGACACTCGTGGGGCTCAAGGAGGCCGTGCAGGTTAAGCATTACACCAGGAGACCGACCGCAAGGGCTGGGGCAAACGGTGGAGGGGCAGTTTGGGGCTGGGGTGGATGAAGGGATCCTGGAACATCTTAGAAGAACCAAGGAGCCAACACAGCGAACCCTGGCAGGAGCCAGCGGGGCAGAAGGAAAGGAGATGGCTGGACGGATTTGGCCAAATGCCCCCTGTCTTGGAGGGCCACGCGTGGGTCTCCAACATTTGTACGACTCAGGCATCAGCCCTTTTTGGACCGACTGAGTCAGTTCTTACAAAGCTGAGGATGTGCCGGGCACCTCCCGAGGGACACACGTGTGTGTGATAAAAGTGACAGAAGACGCTGTCCCTGTGGGTGCCAGAGGGGCCATCACGGCAGGGCTGATTCCCTTGATGCAAGCGAGCAGCGCGGCTGGAGAGCAGCCCAGCTCCTGGCCCCTGGAGGGCGGCCACCCTGCCGCGTGCTCCAGACACCCTCCCGGAGGGCCCGGCAGGTCTGTGCCCCCTCGCCTACAGCGGAAACTTGCTGGAAAACACATCTTTTACTGTTTTTCCTGTCCCAGTCTCTCCTCCCTACGCCTTCCCAGAGGGTCCTAGAACTACTTCTCGAACAAACTGATGCCTCTGGAGACATCACGCAATAAAACAAAAACCCAAACTGGAAGTGGTGTGTACTGGGCCAGGTGCCTCAGAGCCGCGGCTGTGGGCCTCATCATCTGTCTCCTCTGTGTCTGGACATGTGGACAAGTGGTTACGGGGCCCCTGCCTCAGAAGCCGGGACCTCCGGGCCCTCACACCCACAGCCTGAGCCTCCCCGGGGACGCGGACTCTGGGCTCTAGGTGTCCCTGAAAAGCCGTCTCCCTCCTGCACCCTATCACGTGCAAACCCGTCAGACTCTAAATTCACCGACGTGGAAACACCATGAAATCCCTGTGGACCACGTTGCCCTCCACACTGATTTGAAGGCAACTTGCAAGCTGTGAGGTTTGCAAATCTATCTTCTGGGAAAGTTTCTGGCACTAGTAGCGCAAAGGAGTCAGACAGAGCCCCGACCGCTGGAGACAAGTGGCCGGTGGGGGGCCCACGGCCAGTGAAGCTACGACAGATGGGCTTTCGTTCTCAAAGCGTCGCGCTTTCGCTCACACACGACAGAGAAAAGCAAGACCTCTTAGAACCAGGTCACAGCCACGTCCCAGTATCAATGTTTTGCCAGTGGGTAAAAATACAGCGGTGGCAGACAGCCTCGCCATAGTTGTTGGCAGTGTCGGCTATATTTAGATTTGCTCCTGCCTTTTACTGTACAAAAAAAAGAAAATAATAATAACGCCGGGCCACACGTTCTACTGCGCTGCACGGGTCTCCCGTGAGGATCACAGATCCAAGAAGCAACCTGTTCTTTGCACGTATGTTCTCTCACCCCACTTTCCTGTCCTACTTTCAGGCTGCCCTCTCTAATCTATCGGTGACCCTCTGGCTCCATTTCAGTCCACCTGCCAGGATAAATGTTGAGATGCAGACTTGGCTCTCTCCACGCCCTGTCCCACCGTGACAAGGACAGTAATCAGGCTGGGATGGGATCGTACGGGACAAGAAGCTGGAAGTTGGAATCTCCTATCTCCTCTCCGAGGTCATCTGCAATTCGAGTTCTACATTTTGCTTGAATGTTAAAAAAAAAAAAAAAAAAATTACAGCCCCACTAAACTAGGCGTTTAATGAAAACAGAACCCTGTGCTGGGTGAGGCAGCCCCGTGCAGGCAACGTGCTAAAAAGGAGCAGACAGCCCAACGTGACCCAAACCCTTTTTTTTTTTTTTTAATTGAAAAAAGGGACCCACAAAGGCACTCTGTAACTTGTTTCATAAGGACTTAATTTTGCTCGGCAATAACAGGGCCATTAAACCTGCTTAGAGCGGGGATTACAAGAAATCAGGAATTGCTTATTCCCTGTTCCCCCTGCCTTGGAGCAGAAACTCCTGCTGCCCTGACTCTGCCTGCCCCGTTGCCCCACAAAGATGGTGGGAGACAGAAATGTGGGGAACTCACTACCTCTCACAGGCACCCCGTTGTGATACATCAAACCTAAAATGTATTTACAACACGAGGCAGACGTGTATGTGCAGATATAGGGCCGAGGGAAAGCTCGATGAGTGTGCCATCAGGAGACCACCAGGGTGCAGAAAGGGAGAAGGAAGCCCCATCCCGTGACCCACGGGACCACTTTGGGACAAACACCGCCTCTCCTGTAGACTTACTGTCCCGTTCCCCAATGTGAACCTGAAATCAGGCTTGCTGGGAGGGGGCTTATAACTCCCAATCTCAGTCCTCATACCCTGTCCCCACCCCATTCCTTGTTCTGTGTCTACCTGGGTCTCGCCCCAGCCCCCAGTGGGCTACATCGCTTCAGAAGGACAGAGGAAGGAAGACTTCCTGGGCTGAGGGCAGACAGCGGGAGGGATACTGAGGCTGAGGGGCATGGGATGCAGGCAGCTGGCTCCCTGAGCAGAGGACAGACCGGGCTGTGGCCAGCGTTTGTCCCCCACTTGCTAAGTATTCATATGAAATCCTCCAAACATGAAAATCCATAGAGACAGAAAGCAGATTTGTGGTTGACAGGAACTGGGGGCAGGGGAGAGGGAGTGACTGCCCCCTGAGGATGGGTGTCTTCTGGGGAGATGAGATGTTCTAGAGGTAAATGGAGGTGATGATTGTGAAGGTGCTAAATGTCGCTGACGCGCACATTTTAAAAAGGTTAAAATGGTGAATTTTACGTTTTGTGCGTTCTACCGAGAAAACCCCACAATGATTTATGACGCTTTCCTCGCCTGGGATCGCAGACAGAAGTGTAAGATGTTGGCTGTGACTGTGGCCAGCCAACCCACAGAGAGTTTGATACAATATAGTTTAAGAACAACAACAGGGACCATTGAAAATAAACATCACAGAACATTAAAAAAAAGTGGGCCACTTAGTTGAAAAAAAATAATTAAAACCCATCTGGAGAATTTAACTGAATAACTGAACCCTTGTAAGAGAAACTAAGTGCAGCAGACATGTGTTTAACCAGCCCCCTGCTCACAAATAAATGTCAAAATGAGGAAAGGATGTCCTAATACATAAAGAAGACCTAGAAGTTGAGGACAGGATGCACACTTTTCTAGTGGCTGAAGAACTCAATAGGAAACGGATGCAGGGTGCCAACGGACAATTCCTGGAAATGGGAATGCAGGGATTCAAAATGTGGGAAGTTGCTTTTACCTTCACTCATGAGAGGATGGCTAGAAATGTAAGTTACACTGAAAACTGAGGAGGGGACAGATGAAGTGAGGGTGGTACAACGATGCCATGGGTTGGAGCTGGAGATGGGTGTCAGGTGTTCCAGGACACTTTTCTCCCTGACGGTGTTTGTAGGTGAAATGTTCCATTATAGAGATTAAAAAAAAAAAGAAAAAAATCAGAGATCCGTATTTCACCAGAATGGTGTAAATTCTAAAGCCCGATAGCTTCTCTGGAAATGAAGGTGTGGGGATGGGAAGGGTCGTCCATGGCTCTACATGCTGGTGGGAGTGCTGTTTGGTGGTTTCCATGAAAATAAAGATGCACATTCCTTTTGGCAGCAACTCCTCCCAGCGAGGTTATCCATCAACACGCCTTCACATATACAGAAGAGCTAACGCCCAAGGTCATCCATGCCAGCATTGCAAAAACAACGTATCAATAATCACCCAGACCTCAGCTATTATGCCACCACTTCCTTGCTCCAGGGCGTTCATTCCAACTTTGTAAAGGCAAAGTATCAGCAACCATCCAAACCTGCAGATTACCTCCCTGGTTACTTGGCCAAGATCATTCATGGCAACACTGTAAAAACTAAGTTATCAACAACCATCCAAACCTCTGCCATTACTCCACCGGTTACGCATGCACCATGGTCCTTCCCTACAACTGGTCCTATGACCCTTTTCAAAAATGAGGAACAAATCCCATTCTGTACTGAAGTGGAAAATCTCCAAGATATATTCAAAATATATTTTTAAGAAGACTGCATTAAGGGTAAAATATACATGACATTCATTTTTGCTTGGAAAGAACAGAAGTTAGTAGGAGTGATGGTTAGCTGTCAGGGGCAGGCAGGTGGCAAGCCAAGAATGAAGGGAGATTATTTTTTCACAGATCATGTTATACTTTGGAGGTTTTGATATATCTGAAGGTGATAACGATTCAGGCATTGAATGAATATTTTTTAAATGCAAAAACAGCATGAGAAAAGGCTCAGAGGCTGGATGTGCAAGGTGGACCTCAGGCACGGAGAGGAGACAACTTCACTGGAGGTGGGCGCTCAAGGTTCCAGACGGCCCGTGAGAGACAACTGATCCTTCGTTTATAACATACCCGTGTGTTATTTGAACTTCTGTATTCTCATGTATATTCTGACTGTAGGAATTGCAAGTTTGTAAAAAAAAAAAAAAAAAAAAGCAAACATTATCTGCGGAAGAGTTTTAGAAAAGCTCCCTGGAGATAAGGGTTAAGAATCTGACATGACATGTAATGTCTCCGGAAGGGATTTAGGAGAAACGACCGCATACTTCCATCCCCTGGAAAGCAACACAACCCAATTTTTAAAATTGGGACAGCTCAGGGAAAACGGAGTGAATTCCTGACCTGTCAACCTGCTCTGCTCTCCTGTGTGTGGTGGCCCTCAGAGGAGCATTATGACGTGAAGAATGCAATATGTTGGACGTAATTTCCAAACGACAATGGGAAACTCGGAATCCTTGAAGAATCAGAGAAGTGAAGAAACCAATGAGCTGCTGGTAGCTCTATTTTGAATTTTTTGAGGAGTCTCCATACTGTTTTCTACAGTGGCTGCAACAATTTACATTCCTACCAACAGTGCACGAGGGTTCCCTTTTCTCCACATACTCACCAACACTTATTATCTCTTGTCTTTTTGATAATGGCCATTATGACAGGTATGGGGTAATACATCATTGTGGTTTTGATTTGCATTTCCCTGGTGATTAATGATGTTGAGCATCTTTTTAGGTGCCTGTTGGCCATTTGGATGTCTTCTTTGGAGACATGCCTATTCAGATTCTTTGCCTATTTTTTCAATCGTATTATTATTATTTACTATTGGGTTTTATGGGTTCCTTATGTATTTTAGATGTTAACTCCTTATCAAAAAATGGTGATTTTGTGAGGTGACAGACGTCTTTAGTTAACCTTGCTGTGATTATCATTCACCATATGTACTTATGTCGAATCATCATGTTGGGGTCCTGAAATGAGTACAATATTATATATCAATTATCTCAAGAAAGCTAGAAAGAGATAAATCAATAAGCTTAAAACAGAAACAGGCAATCCAGGAGATTGTTGGATGCAGTGTCATTTCATGAGGAGTTCTTTGCAGACATCACCACATGCCCCCAACTTCACCAAGAGTGGGTGTCACAAGAAAACACTTCCTTTGGGAACCTCCCTACACTGTTGGTGGGAATGTCAATTGGTGCAGCCACTAGGGAGGACAGTATGGAGGTTCCTTAGAAGTAAAAATAGAGCTGCCATATGATCCAGAAATCCCACTCCTGGGCATACATCCAGAGAAAAACATGATTCGAAAAGATCCATGCACCCCAACGTTCATAGCAGCACTATTTACAATAGCCAGGACACTAAAGCAACCTAAGTGTCCATGGACAGATGAATAGATAAAGAAGATGTGGTACATATATACAATGGGATAGTACTCAGCCATAAAAAAGAAGGAAATAATGCCATTTACAGCAATATGTGGAATCTAAAATATGACACAAATGAATTTATTTACAAAAGAGAGATAGGGCTTCCCTGGTGACACAGTGGTTAAGAATCAGCCTGCCAATGCAGGGGACATGGGTTCGAGCCCTGGTCCGGGTAGATCCCACATGCCGCAGAGCAGCTAAACCCGTGTGCCACAACTACTGAAGCCTGTGCACCTAGAGCCTGTGCTCCTCAACAAGAGAAGCCACCGCAATGAAGAGTGACCCTGCTCATCACAGGGAGAGAAAGCCCACACACAGCAACGAAGACCCAATGCAGCCAAAAATAAAATAAATAAATAAATAAGTTAAAAAAGAGAGAGATGGACTCACAGACATGGAAAACAAACTTACGGTTACCAAGGGGGAAAGGAGGCGGAGGGATAAATTAGGAGTTTGGGATTGACATATACACACTGCTATATATAAAATAGATAACTAACAAGGACCTACTGTAGAGCACAGGGAACTCTGCTCAGCGGTCTGTAACAACCTAAATGGGAAAAGAATCCGAAAAAGAATAGATACATGTATATATAGAACTGAACCACTTTGCTGTACACCTGAATCTAGCACAACATTGTAAATCAACTCAACTCCAATATAAAATAAATATCGCGGTCTTGATTTGCCCACCAGGAACCACGTACAAAAATGTTCTTCACAGCCCTGCCCTAAAATAGCAACTCCCTGGAAGTAATCCAATACCCACAGGCAGGACAATGGATCCATTAAGTGCGGCATTTGCCCAGCCTGGGGAGGACGCCCTGCTCAACCTGAGGAGATGAAACCCAATGGTTTTCCAAGATGGCAGCACCCTCCCCATGGAGGAGCCCATTCATGGTGGCACCTCCTCCAACATGTGCAAGTGCCAGGAATCTTTATTTTATTTTTTAAATGTTTGCCAGTCAGATGGGTCTAAAAAGGGACACTTCATCGCAGTCTTGATTTGCCCACCAGGAACCAAGTACAAAAATGTTCTTCGCAGCCCTGCCCTAAAGTAGCAACTCCCTGGAAACAATCCAATATCCACAGGCAGGACAATGGATCCATTAAGTGTGGCCTTTTCACCTAGTTATAGAGCCAACAAAATAAAAAAGACGGCAGTGACGTGGTCTGGATGAATCTTCGCAAGAGTATTTTCAGGGGGAGAAGGGAGTTTCTTAAAATGACACAGGGCAGGATACACTTTTTTCATAAAGTTAGACACAAAGCAGAGATACAGTAAAACAAGGTGGCGAAAGAAACTGAGGAATTGAAGGTCCTCAGAAGCTGAGGAGGGTCCCTTTGGGGAGTGGTGGTCAGTGGGGGACCCACAGGGCTGGAAGAGGGCAACACAGTGGGTTTCTGTAATCGCCACTATTCTCGTTTTTGTGACAAGTGGATATGTCCACAGATTGCACGAGAGTATTAAAAGTCACCTCTTACAAACTGAAGTGTGTAATTACCAGATTGTACTGGAGCATTAAAAATAACTAAAATCTCTCTCTTTCTGACTGTCTTTGTCACTTTGCTGTGCAGCAGAAAGGAACGCAGCATTGTAAATCAACTATACTTCGATAAAAAAACAAAAAACAAAAAACTAAAATCTAAATATAAAATGATATAAGATATATGTGAATGCAGAAACCAAGGCTCCTGACCCCACTTCCTCTTTTATTATTATTTTTAAAATTTATTAAATTTATTTATTTTTGGCTGCATTGTGTCTTTGTTGCTGTGCACAGGCTTTCTCTAGTTGCGGTGAGCGGGGGCTACTCTTCATTGTGGTGCGTGGGCTTCTCGTTGCGGTGGCTTCCCTTGTTGCGGAGTACGGGGTCTAGGCACATGGGCTTCAGTAGTTGTGGCGGGCGAGCTCAGTAGTTGTGGCGCACGGGCTTAGTTGCCCTGCGGCATGTGGGATCTTCCCGGACCGGGGATAGAACCCGTGTCCCCTGCATTGGCAGGTGGGTTCTTAACCACTGCGCCACCAGGGAAGTCCCTGCCGACACTTCTGAGGCCCTGAGGGTGAGTTAAACCAAATCACAACAACCCTGGCTTCTGGAGCACCTGCTTTGTTTAGGAGAAATGGCAATGTGTCCTTTGGGCCTGATTTCACAAAATCTCTTGCTTTTTCCCCTAAGATCCTCTCTTGCTCTGGCACCCTGAACATCTCCACCTTTTGCGTTCCCCATGGTATCCTCGTTAAAGGTCCCGACACCTTCATCTCCAGGCACTTGCAAATGCTGCTCCCTCTGCGTGAACTCTCCTCCCCAAGGCTGCTGGGCAAACTCATATTCACTCTGCAAACCGCTCCCCCCGACCTGATCCCTCCTGACTCACCTTGATCATCCTGTAGAAATCAGGCTGAGTCCTTCCTCCTGCGTTTTGCTGTTGCCCCCGGTCCTGACCGCCGTCCCTGGGGCACAGCACGCCTCAGGTCCTCTCTTCCACCTGAATGTTCATTTCGGGTGAACTTTCAGCTTGGCAGGCGGAGGGGGCTTGAGCTCACAGGTGGTGCCTGATTCTAGGTGGCTTTGCTTAATCAGCCCGAGATTGTTACTCTCTGTGATGAGCAGACACAGCACATTAAAAAGGGAAGAGAAAGAAAGGGACCACGGGAAGGAGGGAGTACTATTAAGCAGTAACTCTCTCTCATCTAGTAAACATCGACTGAGAACCTCGCCCGCGCTGGCCAAGGTTTCAGGGGGGTATTAGGAGGGCTCACAGGGCAGGATAGGACGAAGGCCCACCTCACATGGATAATAATTGCTCCAGGGTTTGAAGGAGCGATGGACCAGCTAAGCCCATGGAGAAAGAGAGCTTTTACGGACAACGTACCCGAAAGGGCCGGCAGAGCAAGCAGCTATACTTCGTACATAAATAGAAATACTTAAAGGCATTAGTATTTTGGGCAAAGAAGTATGGAAAACATGCTGACTCTCAGGTTGCCTTATTTCCTGGTGAGAGGACATGAGAGCTGCTTAAATTTCACCATAAGTGCATTGGCCAAATCCCCTGCAGTGTGGCGTACTCCAAGGAAAAGATACCAAGAGAAGTGACACTTTTACCAAAAGTTCTGCAAACACCCGTCTCAACCGGACAAGACCAGGCGATTCCAAAATATTTGCGAATGCTGCAATAATCCCAGCCAGGCGTGCTGGATGTCAAAGATTTCCCGCTGTCTCTCTCTCTCTCTCTCCCTGTCTCTCTCTCTCTCTCTCTTTCCCTTCAAAATTGAGATTTCCCTATGAGCTCTCCAGAAACGAATGCCAGGGCCCCCAAAACTTCTCAGACTCTTAATTGGGCAAAAATAAAAATCAGCATTCCAGCCTGTGATTACAGCCCTGCACTTCATTTCGTTTCGTTATTACATTGTCAGTGTGTCCTTACAGGAAACCGCATACTCGGGACGTTTTAAGCACGGGCATAAATAAAATCTGTTTCAGGTTAGCGAGAATATTGAGTCAGCTGACCGCCCTCTGTGCTGCCTCGCTCACAATTGTAACAAAATCTAGCACAAAGAATGTGAAGGCCGGCATCCTTTCGAAAGTTTACACGTGCAGCCACATAAATCGTTGTGGGTACGAACACAGGTAAATAAAATTCGAAGTCCAAGTGTATTAAATCGACCCGACTTTATAAGAGCCAACTGTGGTCGGTTTCGGCTTCTATTTTTGTTACCGAGCCCAGGCTCACTCTGCTTGCTGCAGGTCAGGCCAATAAATCGGAGACAAGGCGTTGAGGCAGGGATACGACTTTATGTGGAAAGCCCACAGACCGAGAAGATGGCAGACTAGTGTCTATAAATAACCATCTATCTGACTGGCGATTGGATGCCAGTTTCTTTTATAGCACAGAGAGGGGCAGGAGGTGAGGAAGTAAAGTAAAAAGGCCATAAGCTTTGCAAATATCCCCTGGAATGGCCAGCCTCGGGGAGGGGATGCGTTCATTTCTTCTTTCTTGCAGCCATCCGCAGGTGGGCAGGGTCCGGATGCCTCCCTGAACAAGGACACTTTGGTTTGACATTCAGGCGGAGCGGCAGGGTTCCCCGAGGCAGACCACTGTGTATAGACAGCATCCTCTTCCTGAGAAAAGCAGTGGGAAGCAAACGTTAAAGTAAGAGAAACAGATCTGGAGTCAGATTGGCTCTTCCCTCTTACATTTTGAATGCTATAAAGAAAAAAATAAAAAGGAAAAGCTCGGGTTCTAGGTCAGCAAGGACGGCAGAGTGTGCTCAGACCTGAAGACTTGGCGCAGAGTCTGTGTTTAATCCTCTCCGCTTTTTCCGTTACATTTTTCGAAAGCAGGCATGCAGAATATCCCCAAAGGATCTGACAGCTTTGCTAAATGGCCGTCGGCGACCCTTTTCTTTTACTGGTGGTAAACTATGCATGACCTAAAATTCACCATTTTAATCATTTTAAAGCGAACAATTCAGGGGCATTTAGTACATTTCCATCATGGTGCACTCCCCATCTCTACCTAGCTCCAAAACGTTTTTATCCGGCCCAAAGGACAGCCCCGTCCCCAGGAGCTGTCGCTTCCCATCCCCATCACCGAGCCCCTGGACACCATGAATCCACTTTTTGCCTGCGGATTTCCCTGTTCTGGGTGTTGCACGTACACAGAGTAGGACCTCGGTTACGCTTGTGCAGGAAAAACCATTGCGTCCCCTTCCTTCCTCTGGCGTTCAGACCTGCCAAGGGTTGCAGAGAGACCCTTCCCGAAATGCTGTTCCATCGGGATGAGCGTCTCTGATACCGTCCGGTGTCTTGACCATAGGTTCAGGCTTCCCCACCTGGCTTGTCACACCTCCCGCAGCCTGGAGACCAGACGTCTGAGGTCAAGGTGTCCCAGGGCCGCGCTCCCTCCAGAGGCTCCAGGGGAGGCTCCTTCCCGCCCCTTCCAGCTTCTGGAGTCTCCAGGCGTCCCTGGGCTCGTGGCCACATCCCTCCCGTCTCTGCCTCTGTCTTCCTGGGGCTTCTCCTCTGTGTCTGTGTGTCTCCTCTTCTGTCTCTTAGAAGGACCCTGTCATTGGATGTAGGGCCACCCTCCTCCAGGAGGACCTCATCTCAGACCCTTCACCTCATCACATTGCAAAGACCCTATTTCCAAATAAAGTCCTGTTCTGAGGTTCCAGGTGGGCACAAGTTTTGGGGGATACTCTTCAACCCACAACACAGCATAACCCAGGTCACACGGCTACTGTGTGACAAGGGTCTTTCCACCTGTTTGCTGCCATCTTCCCAAAGTGCCGATGTCCTTGCCTTGGATGCACCTGCTCTGTCTGTTTCTCCCATTTCCTTCCTGCAGTGATTTCTCCTCCTGTCTGACAATCATCACAGCCTCAAAATCTCCTCTACCCTGGGAGAATTTTTTTTTTGATAAACACATTATGATTTTTTTTTCTCATAGAAAAGAAGAAGGAGAGAGCGAGAGAGAGAGAGAGAGAGAGAGTGTGTGTACGTGCATTTGAGTGTGTGTTTTGTGTCTGGCTGTGAGGGTCTAGGGGCTATGGTATAAAGTGGTGTTCATGAGACTCTTTTGACAGGTTATCCTAGGAAAACGGAATCCATGTCGAACACTGGAAAGCAGCATATAATAAAAACGAATGACGCTGAGACCAACCGTTTTGATTTGGCGAAGGGAGCTCACAGGAGAGAATAAATCCTGAGCAAATAGGGACATAACTGTCTTAGAACCAAGTAACTACATAGAGTAATGGGGCAATTGATATTTGATTTTGATTGAGCTCAAATTCATTGATTACAGATTCCTGAATGCACCACCAAGAAGACAAAATATATTTTGCAAAATCACAGTGATCATTCGAAGTGTTCCAAATCTAAATTTATCAAATACCTGAAGTTACTCATAGAAACACAAGTGTTTTAAGAAATGTGAAACAAAGGCATTTAAGAAATAAGTAATGACAACACGTCTCACTTTGGGATACAACAATCTTGTTTCCAGTATTCAGGGAACTGCTTTGAAACCCTATGTCCAAATGCAAACCAAGATGCAATTATGCACAGCAGCTTTATTCGTAATGGCTAAAAACTTGAAGAAATCAGGGTATCCTTCAATAGATGAAGGCATAAGCAAATTGGTGTACATCCATGTCAAGGCGAGCAGAATATGCCACCTCTCCGGCAAAAGGATTATTTCAGTCTGATTTAAAAAAAAAAAAGGAATCTCAGAAAACCGAGTAGAGATTGCCCTTTCATGAAGGACGTTTACAATAGCGAAATCTCCATTTGTGAGGGTGTGTCCTTCTTTGCACCAGAGATAGAAGTCATTCTTATCAACGGGAAAGTCCTGACTTAAATCTGCAGTCATATTCCTGTTTATTGTGCTTTTTGTCTGATAACCTGCCATAACTGGCCTTCCCCCCTTCCCCCAAGGTCTTTCTTTTGTTTTTTTTTTCTATCAGAATATGGTATTTAAGGTGATGGCTTTGGACATTTCAGGGAGTGACTCAGTTTTTCTGGTTAGCTCCCCTGTACACAGGAGGTATACATGTTTTTAAAGCTTCCGTTTTTCTCCTGGTTAAAAAACAAAACAAAAAAAAAGTAATGACAAGGCTAAATCTTCCAAAACTCCTCTTTCTCTCTCTCTTTTTTCATTCGGAAAGCAACCATCATCTTGTATTATTTCTGTCTGTCTCTTTGTAAAATGGAATTCTAGCAAACACGTCTGAGTTTCCAACGTACACGAAACAAAGGGCATCGTGTCAGAGGAAAGAAGGGGAAAAAAAAAAAGATCATAAGGCAGCAAAGAATTCTAGAGGAAAAATGCAATTGCAAATCCGGTGTACACGACATCGGAGAACATTTCGAACAGCGGCTCC
This sequence comes from Inia geoffrensis, assembly GCA_036417435.1. Lineage (NCBI taxonomy): Eukaryota > Metazoa > Chordata > Mammalia > Artiodactyla > Iniidae > Inia > Inia geoffrensis. The sequence continues at coordinate 642,141 of CM070920.1, read as the reverse complement.
AGGTTAGGGAGATGATGGGCGGCTGGAACAGATCTTGAGTTTTTGGTGATTATAAACACATGTTCTGGGAGCAGAGGAAGTGGATGTGCTCGGCGGAGACCATGGCAGGGATGCCAAGTGTGGCTGAGGACGGAGCCATGCCGAGCATTCTATCTGCAGATGCTTCGGAACTTGAAAGGATTTCTGAGGCGCTGCTTAAGTGGGTAGCCGACAGATGAATGACTGGAAAAGGAATCCGTGCCCTAGAAATTGGAAGGAAAAGAGGCACCAAGAGGTAGCCGACAGATGAATGACTGGAAAAGGAATCCGTGCCCTAGAAATTGGAAGGAAAAGAGGCACCAAGAAGAAGGCAAGCATGGTTCCAGCGTCGCCGCCGCGTATGAAAAGGTAATTTATGGGTCACGTAATAAAACATAAGACGGGCATCTCTTCTTTGGCGCAAGAGAAATAACTTAGGATTCTAACAACACCTCATTGTACCTTGTGCTGGAAGGGGTGTGCTTTCTTTAGTAGAAGTGCTTGGGAGTTCAAGTCTTCAAAAGGGGTCCTATGAGGCATATATCCTGAGCATGGCTCTCACTCAAGTTAGGCAAGTCCCCTCCTGCCTAGAAATTCACAGAGCCAGACTCAAGGGCTATGAGAAAGGCCCGTGGATCAGGTCAGACCCTCTTCCCCGGTGTCTGCTGTACTTTGACAAGGAGAACGTCTTCCCTGACCATAGATGCATTGTCACATCAGCACAAATAGCTGGGAAGAATCAGAGAGACCTGAGGTGTGAATCCTTCTGCCTCCTGCCAAAGCACCATGGAGCATCCACTGCAGTGATGTGGGCAGGGAAGTTCAGGTTACTCATCCACATAAAGAACCGAAGGGTGAGCACAGGTAATGCCATCCTCTGTGTTGGTGATGTCTGACCTCATTGTCACAAAGCGGCTGCTGCAGCTCCAGACATCATGCCCTCAAGATAGAATTCCTAACAAGAAGGAAGGGCATGGGCACAAAAGGAGTTTTCTCCCTGTTCCTCTGTTGTTTTTGTCACACACTCTCCCAAGTCTCAGTTTCAACCACAAAGAAAGTGGTTTATCTCCTGGGATGGGGGTAGGGCTACCTGAGCCAAATCCAGTTTTTATGAGGGAGGGAGAGGGGGAATGGCTTGTTAAGAGGATAGGAGGATGCTGGGGGGGGAAAACTACACAAGGTCCTGACCTTCAGGAAGCTTCCTGGGGGGAGGGGGAAATGGGGAGTGACCGACTGCTGATGGGTCTGGGCTGTCCTTTTTGGGGCATGAGAATGTCTTGGAACTTGACAGAGGTGATGGTTACACACCATCGTGAATATCCTACGTGCCGCTGAATCGTACACTTTCAAATGGTTAAGATGGTAAATTTTATGTTCTGTGAATTTTACCCCCATGAAAAGAAAAACCTGCTCTTTGGTGGAGGAAGATAACTTCACACATACATACATGCATTATACACACATATACATATATGCCTCTACAGACGTACGCTCTGTTTTCTTTTAAACCTACGAAATACACTTCTTTACATCTTTTGGCACAGCAGAATATTTTCATTAAAAAATTCCTATTATATGTTTCTTTCCTTTTTGTGAGCTGTTCTTATTATGTCTGGAAAAGTTGGATATTTTTGGTTAGGTGGTCATCTTCACGTTTATAAACACCATAGGGTACCATTTGGTGTGGACGTCTTTTCACGATATTTACTGTTTCTCTGCGGAACAAGTATAACAACAGAATTTCCTCTTCTTCCTCCCTGACCAGTGAATTTTAACCATTGATATGACCTTCCTTAGTGTCAGTTTTGTGCTGTTAAACACACTTTTCTTATTTGGTTCATGGGAGAAGAGGCAACTACGGGAGTATGTCTGGAATTTTCCTATACTCTTCTGGCTAAGTTTTGGGATTTGTCTCATTTTTCATCAGCAGGGTGTTCTGGTCGGCCAGGTGAATTCCCATGGTTGGCTGTTATTTTCTCTGCTTGGGGCTCACCATGGGCTTTGCTCTCGCTTGCCTGGTCGTCTCCTGGGTGGCCGGAGACATACGCATTTCAGTTCCTCTATGTCTTTTCATGGCTTGATAGCTCCTTTCCGTTTAGTGCTGAATAATATTCCATTGTCTGGCTGCCCCACAGTGTATCCGTCACTTACTGAAGGACATCTTGGTTGCTTCCAAGTCTTGGCAATTAGGAGCAAAGCTGCTATAAACATCCATGTACAGGTTTTTTGTGTGGACACACGTTTTCGACGCCCCTGGGTAAATACCAACAAACTTGATTGCTGGATTAGTAATTTTTTTAGCCTACAAGAGAAAATGTATGGCATGAGACAGATTCCAATCTACTGTATCTTAATGTGTTGAAGGGCAATTTTTCAGATGGCCTGCTTGGGTATTTTAGTGTTGAAAACTCATTTTCTGTGAAAACTCCTTGATGCTCTCGCCGTCCACCTGATTTCCTACTAAACTTCAAGCCGGGTATATAAGTTCTGAGAGAGAAGAGGGGTGTCAAATCGTTCTGAGGCGTGATGTTCTGCAGGCTGAAAATGAAAGAGATTAAGTGTATAACCTGTGATGTTAAATACAAATGTGAGAAGTTTTAGAGCAGATGCTAAAAGTGAGAGAGAGGGGGAATTACTTTCGAACTGTTAAAGAGGGGGAGAAGAGTCAATTAAACCAAAAGATGGCAAGAAATGAGAAAAGATATAAAAAGCAGAAACGTTATGGAATACAGAATATGATTTGCAGGAAAAAATCGAGACCTCACCATAAATGGACTAAAATCTCCATTTGAGACTGGATTAAAAGTAAAACAATAAACCAGGTCGATGCTCTTCACAAGTGGCCTCCCTAAAATATAAAGACACAGAAAAGTGGAGAATAAAATGATGGAAAAGCTAATACCAAGCAAATACCAACTAAAAAAAAAAAAAAAAAAAATCCAGGAGTAGCTATATCAATAGGAGACAAAACAGAATTTTAAAGAAAAAAAGTGAGTGAGAAGAGATAAAGTCACAGCCAGATTATAAACATTTCAATTAGGGGGAAGACGTGACAGCTCTGTGCCTGTACGACACTTAAAGACACAGCCTCGTTTGTGCTCATAAGGCAAGACAAAAATTCACAAATTGCCATCCATAGCGAGAGGTGCTAGCACATGTCAATTTGTCATTGATCGTTTAAGCAGACAAAACAAAACAAATTAGGAAGTCGCACAATATAGAAACAACTCCATTGAAATCCCGACATAACACAGAGCACAGATGCTCCCAGAAAGTGGAAAATGGAGGTTCTCCTCAGCCCCGCCGGGAACTTAACCACAACTGCAAGACCTTTGTCCCAGTGAAGACCCGTGTGCAGGTCCCACTGCACCTGCATTGGGTGGGAGGTGGGGCACATGCTCTAACCCCCTACAGTTGGCGATTTCAGACCAATGACTGTGGTTACAGAAATGGACACACGTGATTTTGCACCCTGATTTTTTTTGCCAGTCAATGGATTGTGATCACGTTCCTATGATGCGCACACAGCAGTGTTGCCAAAAACGGGTTTCATGAACCGTCAAGAATCCTAAATGGATGTGGGGGGAAAGTAACAAAATCAAAAATAACTGTTTTTTTGAGCAAACGTTTGGAGGAAGGCTGGACCCTAAAGAATTGTGTGGGAAGCCCAACCTGGTAGCTTCTGAGGGACCCTCAGGTGGGGTGTATAGGATTCCCAGCTCTATTGTCGGAGCCCATCCCACATAGATTGTACTTGGGGTGGGGACATCCCAGGACACGTTTTGGAAAAGCATTGTGGTCTGCAGCGTTATTCTTGCTGGCTGTGTGGTCCTCTGTCATGAGGATGAATGATTTATTTAATCCAGTGTGAACACTGAGGATGTCTGAATGTTTCCCTGTTCTGAGAGACAGTGTGATAAGCACGTTCTTACAAAGATGTTTGCAAACTTGCAGAATTGCTTCTCTGTCCTGACGTTGGTTGCGACTCATTTTCTCAGAATGGTCCAGGAAGCTTAAAAGCCTCTAACATAACCTCTGGCCCCTGGGGATCCCTAAGTGGGAGCAAAGGGCTCACCTCCAGGACATACTTGGGGAGGGAGACCCCCGGCTGCAGGATCCTGCTGCCTCCAGGTGGCCATGGGAGCTTCGGGACAGGAGGTTCGGGATTTTTTCCAACACACGTACTTTGATGTAGATGAACCTTGAGGTCATGATGCTCAGTGAAAGAAGCCAGACACAAAAGGACAGTTAGTGTGCGATCCCATTTATAGGAGGTCCCCAGAGTCATCAAAGTCATAGACGAAGAAAGTAGATGGTGGGGGCCAGGGGTTAAGGCGGCAGGGGGATGGGGAGAGAGCGTTTAGTGGGGTCACAGTCTCATTTTGGGAAGATAAGAAAGTTCTGGAGACGGATGTTGGGGATGGTTACACAACAATGTGAACATACTTAACACCCCTGAACGGTGCCCTTAAAAACGGTTAAAATGGTAAGTTTTATATGTGTATTTAACCACAACAAAAACACTGAAGAAAAGAGCGCACTACCTTGAGAAAACAACAATTTGAAGGAAGGATGAATGTCAATTTTAAAGATTTGATTGCAATTCAGTAAAAAAAAAAACAAACCCCACAACTTTATGCATGAACTAATATCCCTACTTACCAAAAAAAATATGAAAACCTGGTATTCTGGATTCTGTTGCATAATTAGATTTTAAAGGAAAAATCCGAGTGGTCACGAAGAAGGACCTACATGAAGAGGCTCAGGTTATGTTGGTTGTCCCATCTGTTGCTTGTCACAAGCATGGGCTGGCACTGCTGATTTCAATCTACTGAGTAAATACAAGAACAGAGAGTCGTAAGGTTTGTACACGAGCTGCACAGAAAGAAAGGGCCACCTCTCTACTCTGTCAGTGGTCCCCATCCATCCACTCCCATCCCATCCCATCCCTGGAGGGGACCTGACTCTGCCAGCGGTCTCCCATCCATCCACCCCCACCCCAGTGTGGAGTTGGCAGCAATAACGGTAACCGGCTGGACGGATGCGACAAAAACAAGCATAACCACTGATTCCAGCTCCATTTCCTGTTTTCTGTCCTGAAGCTTCCCTACAGGAAAACAGAGGAGATTCTTCAAAGTGCATAGAATTATGAAGTCTTATCTTAGACCAGGGGAGACGTTTAAATGCCCAAATAGTCCATTTATCATGCATCAGCCTTGGAAAGGAAGCAGTCGCCAGAAAGGACCCCGAAGGCGGAGGAAACTTCTAACTCTCAGCAAAGCCAGGCATTTAACACATGGATTCAACTTTCTTAACACACACTCTCAGAAACAATGGGCGTTTTCATATTGTTTGTTTTCCAGTTTTTCTAAATTTTCTTCTAAATGACATGACTCTGTGGGAGTTTGCACCACACCATTTAAAACATCCAGTATTTACGATCCATTTTAAGATGAGACAATGCTTCCTCCTTTACGTTCTTGGTTTCGAGTCGTTCTCTTTTCATAATATTGCGTGTTAACTGTTCTCTGGGATTTGTTCCCCTCCTGACCCCTTCAACATTTGGGGTCCAACAGGTGTCCTTTCCCCTGGGTGTTCAAAGTGAAACCCGAGACAGGTCTTGCTGGACTCTGCTCCCAATCACTCAAGCCTCTTGAGAGGATGGAGAGGTATGAGTGGTTATCCACAGGACATTATGATGGCTTCAGAGACTCAGGGTCTACTCAGGTGGAAGGAATTTAGCTCAGCTCTTCCTCGAGTGTGTCTGCTGTAGCCAAAATGGTGTTGGCTAAGTGCCCATGAAGAGTGACTGTGAAATGCAGGAAATCTTGCACATACAAGTGTCTACTCTGGTGTCTGGATTGAAGTGCCTTTTTTTTTTTTTTGCGGTACGCGGGCCTCTCACTGTTGTGGCCTCTCCCGTTGCGGAGCACAGGCTCCGGACGCGCAGGCTCAGCGGCCATGGCTCACAGGCCCAGCCGCTCCGCAGCACGTGGGATCCTCCCGGACCGGGGCACGAACCCGTGTCCCCTGCATCGGCAGGCGGACTCTCAACCACTGCGCCACCAGGGAAGCCCTGAAGTTGCCTTTTTATGAGACGTTCCTCACTCATGGGTCTGCCAGGGCAGAATAGGTCGCTCCCCTGGAGATGTCCACGGGAGATGGGACATCTCCCATGAGGCCCACGGCCTCAGCCTGTTTCCACCAGTGCTTACTTTTCATCTTCAGAACAAGAAAGCTGGTCAAAGAGACTCACATCTCCCCACTTTGAGAAATTCCTTGGAGGGTGGGGCTGTGTCCACAGAAGGGCCACCAAGTCTGGGTTCCAGGGGAGGTGTGATATCTTCACGGAGAGCCAAGTGGTCATGGGGTTCGCCGTTCCAATAGGCAAGTGAAATATGAAACTGCAGCGTTCCCTTGCTCGACCTCCCACGTTCGGCTTCGGGAAGGCTCCCAGGACAGCCTCAGGGAGGCTTGGCTGAGCTGCCCAAAACCCTTGGTAACTTGGCTCCCGTGGTAGATCTCACACCTTGCTGAGGAGGAGCCCACCCTCCTGCCTCCCTGATTGGACTCCGTGCTCAGCCCATTTCATCCTCATCTTCTCGGTTTCTGTTTCTTTCATGGGAGGAGTATTTGGGGCTGATGGAAACCGAACCTGATGGAAAAGGAACTGGTGTAAAAGACAAAGACAAAAACACACACCAATCAGACAAATCGGTAATGGCAAGGACCCAGTGAGTGACGGATGTCTCCAACAGAGGATGGAGAGGAATCGAGAAATTGGGGTATGTCTTTGGGGTATGATGAGGTCACAAGCCCAAAGCCCTCCCAGGGCATGGAGAATGAAAGGGTGAGAGAGACCCCACTGCTGGTATGACAAGTACCCCTGTTGGAGACGGTTTGTAGGTAGTCCCAAAGTCCATGCCTGCTGGCACCCAGTGACCTCAGCAGCCACATTTGAAATGCCCGGGGAGGAAGGCCATTGGAAGAGAGACCGGCATCGTGAGATGCAACTGGATTGAGGGCTGAGGGAGGCTCCTGACTGAGAAGGAAGCTGACCTCTCCTTGTGTACAGGCAGGAAAGACCTTGGCGATATCAGAGACCAGCCCTGGAATGAGGCAGTGAGTTTGGAAATTGTTCAGATAATGGCCTAGCACGAGACAAGAGAAACAGGGAGCCAGGGTGTCTTGTCGGGGAAAAGGCTTTTCAGCACAATAATCTCCAAGCTCAGCTCAGGGACAGCGAGGATAGTGGAATCAGCCCTGATCTTCAGAGCCCCCCCACCCCACCACCCCAGGTATTTACTCACAGGACCGCGGAGGTTCAGAGCGCAGGCTGGCACGTAACTCACGCCACTAAATGACTTAAGACCTTTAAGCTGGTCTTCTCTTCCCAGTATGGAGAGCCCTTGCTCCCAGTGGAGTGAATAGTTCATGATCAGAGCAGGTCTGTAACATTTTTAATTCAAAAATGCTGTTATATACGATGCAGTTTATATATTGCATCTTTGCAGAGATGGTGCAGAGAAGCATTCACCTTGCTGGAAGACTGGCTTCTAGGACGGGGGCGGGGGGGGAGGGGTCCTCTGTAAGCACTTGCCTGATAAGCATGGAATTGCTTAGCTGGGGTTAGGGCCACGCCAGGCGCTCTATGCTAACGATGTGACTGATGCTGTGGGCCTGGGGCTCAGCTTGACCGCTGGAGGGGCTGGAGACCGAGGTCAGCCACACAGCTGGTCAATCACGTTTACAAGACTGGCACCCAACAAAAGGCTGACCATCAAGCTCCGCTGAACGTCCCTGTTGTTGGCAACACCCCATGCGTGTGGTCACACGTCATTGCTGGGAGAATTGAGTGCTGTCCGTGACTCTTTCGGGAAACGACAGCCGGCAGCTCGTGCCTGGTCTCTCCTCAACTGTGTCTCATGCTCGCTGTGCCTCTGCTGGTTTAATCTGTACCTTTTGATGTAATAAACCATAACCCTGGGTATAAGAGCTTTTCTGAGTTCTCTGAGTCCTTCTATTGAATTTTTGAGCCTGAGGGTAATCCTTGCTGTTCCCGGACTGTAGGAACACGGTTAATATGACAAGATAAAGGGTTGGTTCACTTGCAGACATGGAAGTCGAAACAACCTGGAAAAACTGACGCATCCTCCAGGGAAAAGAAGGGTCTAAGATTCCTCCCTCTCTCTGGCTGGAAGAAACCCATTGTTCTCCAAGACCAAGGACTCCTGGTCTGACACTCTTGCTGGGGGCAGGGGAGCAGAGGGGTGAGTGAGAAGAGAACGAGAGTTTGGGGAGAGACATACTCCTTGGGAAGAGTTCAGACTGTTGTTTGGCAGGACCCTCTAGCAACCTGGTGTGGGCATGACTCAAAGACTAATCTTTCTGGTGGCTACCCCCGTCCACGCTTTCTGGATACTTTAGGCACATGTATGTGGTTATCTGTGTATTGCCTGACGTCCTCCAGGACCGTAAGCTCCTTGAAGTGTAGGAAATTATCTCTCGGTCTTACTCAACACTAACAGAGTTCGCGGCTGTGAAACTCCTCAACACTTTGTGAACGATCTCATTCGTCTCTGTTTCCAAATTATCACATGTGCAACAATTTTCAAGCTTTTACTGATCGCAATGAAATAGATGAGCAAAATACTTTAAGAAATAAAAATAGGAAGACGAGAGCTCAGTCTCCAAAGGACTCACTGGTTAGCTGCGGAGTTAAGTCCGAAGGATGCTGTCGACAACACAACGTGTGTACAACTAAGAAACGAAATGTGTAGCAACGAGTAAAGGGGCTATGAGAATCCAAAGTAATGACAGGTAAGTTGTACTGAGCAATTTGGCTCAAGTGTCTGGAGAGTGGGAGAGTGGTTGCCATGCAAAGAAAAGATATTTTCTCAGTGCAGTGTAGAAAATGAAGTCTGGTCAAACTTCAGAATGGAAATGAAAGATTGGAGAAGTAAGACCATCACTTTTGTGGGTGAGTGCCAGTACCCGCTTAGCATCTGTGAGCGTGGATTGCAAGACCATATGGCTCATTATTACTCAGTTTCTTCAAGCATCAAATTGGGTTTGGAAGGTTCTGCTGTGAACCAGTGAACACAGGAAGTCTATAACATAAACCAAAGTCAACTTTGGGCTTTAAGGAAAGGTGGTTGTGTTTTCTTTGAAGGTTCGGGGGTGGAGTCATAAGGCTGCCTTTGCTGATATTTATGAGCTCAGTTAAGAACTGAGGACTGTGATGGTGATGGAGAAGGGGAGGAGGAGAGATGGGGAGAAGAAGGAAGGGGAAGAGAAGGGGGAAGAGGAGGAGGGAGTCCTAATGCTACCAGCCCTGGAGCTCACCATCTCTTGGTGTGAGGGCCATGGTTCATAATTTGCTCTTTGTGATCCTCCAACAATCTCTTCACAATGCCAAGTCTCCATCATCTCTTCCCCAGGGACAGTAACCATTCAATGAGGCAACACATGTCTATACATTGTGAATTGCATTCGTGACATTGTTTTCACGGCAGGTCTTTTCCTGTAACAGAGACTCATGAATCTGGGTCTCTACTTTATTGCCACTTCCTGCTTCTGTTTATGGACCAACCAATGGAAGCTCAAAGGAGTCCTCTATGGAGATACATTTCACAACCAATTTCCCCACACTGAACTTCTCGTAAAATATTTTACAGCCCACACGATAGGACAGAGAACATTCCAGCAGTTTTTCAATGGTGGAAATGCCTCTCTTGTGTGGTTACGAGTAACTCAAGGCCCTGTCGCTGTGAGCCCAGCTCTCCCTGGACCACAGGAAAGGTCACTGGCTCCACCCTCATTCTGGTGACATTTCTTTAATGAAGACATGGCTCCTCAAATGACCTCAGACAGGTCTTGGGCAACAGGGCAGAGAACACAGGGAACCACAGGACTTTGTTCTCTTGGGTAATTTGAGGTGCTGTGGACACAGGCCTCCTTCCGTCTACACAAGAAAAACCGTCTTTGATTTCTCTTCTCTGCTGTGCATGCCAAGCCTGATCCACTGCCCAGGCCCTCGGTGATGGGTCTTCTTTGACGAAGACAACCCTTATTTTGGTGTCTGTAAGAATTCCCTCTCCCGCCAATGCCTGTGACTCACCGGGCACAAATCTACATAGAGCCTGGGGATTGCAGGTGATGATTAAGTGACCAAAAGACTCCTGTCCCCTGGGCCACCATCGTTCTATAGAAGAAGAGAAACTCTCTATCTTGACCAGCGTGGCAGCCCAACAACTCGCTTTCCAAGGTCAATTGGGGGCTGTACCCATGCTCATCCACTCTCAGTTGATGGGGAAACAGGGGAGATGCAGGCAAAGCATCGTTTCTCCATGCTTATTATCCATTTAGTCTTCGACACCTTGTGGCCCTGCCCCTGGCTACAGTATCTGTAAATTAACTCTGGGTGGATGACAGAGTCTTGGACAGATATGTTTGCTATATTACAGTTAAAAACATCGCTCTCTGCCACCTGCTTTCCACTATTCGCATTCTGAGTCTTTCTTGGGGTTTGCTGGCTGGTGTTTCAACCCCAGTCCCTTGAGTATTGCATCTGTTTGAGTGTTCTGGGGCTGCCATAACACATCACCCCAACATGTGTGACTTAAAACCATAGATATTCATCCGACCCCAGTCCCGGAGACCAGACGTCTGAGATCAAGGTGTCCCAGGGCCGCGCTCCCTCCGGAGGCTCCAGGGGAGGCTCCTTCCCGCCTCTTCCAGCCTCTGGGGGCTCCAGGCATCCCTGGGCTCGTGGCCGCGTCCCTCCCGTCTCTGCCTCTTGTCTTCATGGGGCTTCTCCTCTGTGTCTGTGTCTCTGTGTCTTAGAAGGACCCTGTCACTGGATGTAGGGCCACCCTCCTCCAGGAGGACCTCATCTCAGACCCTTCACTTAATTACATCTGCAAAGACCCTGTTTCCAATAAGGTTCTATTCACAGGTATCAGGGGTCAGGACATAGATGTCCACACTGGAGGGCACCACTCAAAGCTACTGCACCCTGTTGGGGAGCCCCAGGGTGGGCACTGCACTATCTTTAACATTCTTAAGATCACAGCTCTCAGCTAGGGACCTGATAAATGTACCTGACCTGCAGCCACAGTACAGGGTCAGGAAAGTCCCTCTGGGGCCATCGCTCCTGAGGACACTGGGAGTGCTGGCCACCTCACTCAGCTCTCAGCCGTGTGCCTGGTGTGGAGACCAGGGAGTTGAAGGCTGGAAGTCTGGGTTGCCTATCTGTGACGGGCTGCAGCCCTGCACATGTGTGCAGGAACAGCGCTGGGCCCCGAGGGGATTAGCGTCAGATGGTGATTTATTTAGGATTCAGTGATAAATTTAGAGGCAATCTTCTTTGATATCACAAATAGAACCAGGGAAATGTGTCTTGAAGGCCGATGAAAATGGATCTGGCGGCCAAATGTCTCATGGTTGATGTTTCCTACAAGGCTGTGAGGGGAGTCGGGGGTTTCTCCATCCCTCCATCCTCCCCTGTCATTCAGTGTGTCTTTCGTCGATACCTGGGACTCTGAGTCCTCCAAAAACCTGAGTCTGCAGGGTCCGCGGTAGTATGTCTTTTTATGGCCACAGAAACATTTCCCCGCCGACCACTTCTTCACGCCCCGGAATCTCCTCCTAACACAGAGGGAGGATTATCAACTCACCTTTCCTTTAAAGAGAAAAAAATTAGAAGGGGCTGTTTAGACCGTCTTCTCTGACAGCGCTTTCAAGTAAGCGGGGCGATGCCTCTTCTCTCGTCTGAAGCCAACATGATTATTAGCCGTGGGTCTGACAGCTGAGAGGCTCCTGTGCATTTCGGCGACGTTCGTTTAAGTCAGTGTGATGTTTGAAAACACTCCAGCCCCTCACAGGGCCGATGGGCGTAGATTCAACGGAAACAAATTGCAGCATGATGTCGTGTCTCTTTACTGAGTTAATCGGAGATGCTGAAGGCAAGGTGGGAGCTGCAAGCTGATGAAGGAGGGACCCTGGAGCTCTGAGTCCTAATGATGAGATACAGAAAGAGACAAAGCTATTTCTCCACATGCCCGCCCCCATGCCAGGCTGGACAGGGGCTGCAATCGTCTACCACTGGTGCAGCTGGGATTTCCAAGACAGTATTTTTTTTTTTTTTTTTAAAGCACGTTGAAAACCATTCCGTTTCATTAATTAAAATACACCCAGTCTCTTGGGCCATAATGGAAAAGAATATTAAAAAAAAAAAGTATATATGTGTATTACTGAGTCTTTTTGTTGTACGGCAGAAATTAACACAATATTGTAAAGCAACTATACTTCAATCACAAAAATAAATTAAATGTACGGCTGTTAGAAAAGCAATTAAAAATTCTAACTACAACAACAACAAAAATGCATCCAGTTCACCCATAGTCTCACCGAAGCATTTCAAAATTCTCTGTATGATCCCTCAAGCACTCGAAAAGCTTTCTTGTGCTTCTGTGCTTGCTACAGTTTTCAAGACAGAGGCTAATTATTTAGAAAATGTAGATGGACAATAAATGTATACTCTTGTAGGGAAGAGTTCACTATGCTTTCCTCTGATAACTGGGAAGATCTTTTTCTGTGAACCACTTCAACTAATATTCACGGTTTCTTTTTTTTTCCTAATTTTTAATTTTAGTTTTTTTGCCTTGTAACTATTTCTATTATGAAGATACTGCATTGACCACAAAGCTTGCTCCATTTTCCTGTAACTTCGTACAGAAGAAAACCAAACCCAATACATCAGCGTTCATGGACTGCCAGCAATTTTTTTTTTTTCTTTAAAAGAGCCATTGGCGTGCTGGTCCCTGGAGCTTTTTAGATTTTTTTCTCACTTTATAGCCACGTGTAGAATAGAAGGATGTCACCCTGGCTTCTGAGCCAGGATCTGAATACAGGGGGTCACGGAGGTGACCCGGCACACACGTTTGGTCCCAAGGCTGTGTTTGTGAGTTCATCTCTGAAAGAGCGTCCTGGGGCTGCCATAATAAGTGCCCACTAACTTGGCTTCAGGAGCATGAATTTATTCTCTCACAATTCTGGAGGTCCAAAACCCAAAACGGGTCTCACGGGGCTGACATCAAGGTGTGGGCAGGGCTGCGTCTTTCTGGAGGATCCAGGGGACAGTCTGTTTTCTGGTCTTTTCCAGACTTTCTGGAAAATGCTTCTGTCCCCATAGGTCCTTCTCTACTATGACCTCCTGCCTCCTTCTTAGAAGGACCCGAGTGGTTACATTTCGGGTCCACCTGGGTAATCCAGGGTCATTTCCCTAACACAAAATCATTAACTTTATTCCATCTGCAAAGCCCCTCTTGCTATGTGTCTTAGTCAGCTAGGGCTGCCATAACCAATACCATAGACGGAGGGGCTTAGAAACAACAGCACTATCCCCTGTTTGGAGTCCAGCAGCCTTTGCTGTCCCCCACAGTCTCAACATGCCCATCAGCAACCAGAGGCCACAACATGGCCACTGCAGCACACCCTTTCAGTGACTGGCTGCTCAAGAGACACAAGCAAGAAAAGGTCACCCCCAATCTCTCCTTCCACTGACGAGGACCCAGAAAACCAAATTGCTCACAGGAAGTATCATGGCTGGTGCTCGCTGAGTGCCTCCTGGGTTCCAACCTCTCCTGAAGTTCTCTGACCCTATTAGCTCATCTACTCAGCATGACAAGTTCTGTTGTTACCCCCATTTTTGCAGAAAGAGAAACCGAGGCACACAGAGGTTGAGGAACTGGCTCTGGACCGTACACTTAAAAAATTTTTTTTTATTAGATCATAGTTGATTTACAATGTTGTGTTAGTCTCAGGTGTACAGCAAAGTGTATCAGTTACACATATACATATATCTATTCTTTTTTAGATTCTATTCCCATATAGGTCACAACGAGAATTGGGTAGAGTTCCCTGTTCTATACAGTAGGTCCTTGTTGGTTATCTATTTTATATATACTAGTGTGTATATGTCAATCCTAATCTCCCAATTTATCCCTTCTCCAGTTACCCCCAGTAACCGTAAGCTGGTTTTCTACATTGGTGACTCTATTTCTGTTTTGTAAATAAGTTCTTTTGTATCATATTTTTTAGATTGCACATATAAGTGATATCATATGATATTTGTCTTTCTCTCTCTGATTTACTTCACTTAGTATGATCATCTCTAGGCCCATCCATGTTGCTGCAAATGGCATTATTTCCTTCTTTTTTATGGCTGAGTAATATTCCATTGTATATATGTACCACATCTTCTTTATCCATTCTTCTGTCCATATGGACATTTAGGCTGCTTCCATGTCTTGGCTACTGTAAGTAGTGCTGCTATGAACATACGGATGCATGTATCTTTTTGAATTATGGTTTTTCTCCAAATATATGCCCAGGGTCATGTGTTAGATCATATGGTAGCTCTACTTTTAGTTTTTTAAGCAACCTCTCTACTGTTCTCCATAGAGGCTGCACCAACTTACATTCCCACCAACAGTGCAAGAGGTGGACCCCGCACTTCCAACCACTGGGAAACATTGCTTCCCTGGAAGTACTTGCCATCATCAGTGAGGGCTGGCTCCAAGCACTCTAATAACATACCTGCATGCTCATCCCCACCCTGCACCCCTGTCACCCTCACCTGGCTGTGTTTTTCTCTGGGACACTTATACCCCCAACCTACAAGATACCTGTTGTTCTTTTGTCTGTGTGCGTAGTGACAATGTCCCCTCCTTGGTGGCAGTGCTGGTCGTAGCTGCACATAATAAGCGCTCAATAAATGCTTTCTGATTGAACAAAGGATGAATTAATTTCATATCGTCTTCCCCTGTGGTCCCCACATCCCTTAGAAAATCCCCAGAATGTCACCATTCAATAGAGCAGCCATCGCCACTGGCCACGTGTGACTTTTAAATGTAAATTAATTGCAATTAATTAAAGTACACATTCAATTCCTCCGACGTCCCAGACACTATTCCAGGGCTCACTAGCCATATGTCAATGAATTACTATTAATTAAATTAGACAATCAGTTCCTCATCCGCCCCAGCTACATGTGGTTGGCAGCTGCCATATTGGACAATGCAGAATGGGACATTTCCATTTTCACAGAGGGCTCTACTGGGCAGTGTGTTTTGGGTTGAACTCTGTGCTCCCAAAAAGGTGTGTGGAAGTCCTAACCCCTGATACTTGGGAATGTGACCTTATTTGTTATAGGGTCTTTGCAGATACAATCAAGTTAAGATAGATTCTAATCCCATAGGATTACAGTAAGTCCCCTACATACGAAGCTTCAAGTTGCGAACTTTCAAAGATGTGAACATGCGTTCCATCAATGTCAGGCGTGAGTGAAATTGCAGCCTGCCCTCCATCTCCTATTGCTAACGATCCTTCAGTTCTACCAACTCCCACCTCCTCTCCCTCCTCCAGGCAGAAACTCTCCTTGCCTGTTCATTTGATGCCAGCCCCTGTATGCCAGCTGTTGTACTGAACTACTGTACTTTTCAAGGTACTGTCCTGTAAGAATAAAAATGTTATCTTTATTTTGTGTTTGTTGGTCTTTTATGTATTATTTGTGTAAAAAGTATTATAAACCTCTTACAATAGAGTACTATAGAGCCGATTTTGTTAGTTGGGTACCTAAGCTAACTTTGTTGGACTTACGAACAAATTGGACTTACGAATGCACTCTTGGAATGGAACTCGTTCGTATGTAGGGGACTTACTGTAATGTCCTAATAAAAAGGAGAAATTGGGACACAGACTCGCACAGGGAAGATGAGTTGGATGAAAGTGACCATGTTAAGACAGAGGCAGATGAAATCGATGTGGTCACAAGCCAAAGGATGCCACGTGCATGGGATGAAGGGTGGGCAGGCAACCAAGAACAGGCTGTAGGGAATCCCACGGCCACTTTCTTGGGGAGGCGGCCAAAACAGGGGAAAATGGGAGTGCCAGAAACCTCTCCTGTCTGACGGCCGATTTCCAAGGACAGCCTTAAAGTTGCTTTTCAGCTTCGGGTAGAGTCAGCCTCTCTTGTAATCCCTTAACTGTACCATTAATAGCCACTGGAGAAGAACACGGGCTACGCCAGTTCTGGGTCTGACCTCAGTGCAACTTGTGGGAATGCTTCCCTTTGGTAATAAGAGCTTCTATTTAAATGGGTGGCAAAGGATTATTCACAGCTGTCTTAAATGGAAGTATACACTTGTATGCTGTAATAGGGCTTCCTCACAGGCATCCCAGAGGTGTTCATCGTTGTCTCGTAGCTCGGCCTCAGAGGGAAGGATTCCGATGACGGGGTTGGGCTGAGCGGGGCAGAAACAGTCCCTGTGAACTCTGGAGGGTCCCGTGTCGTGCAGAAATGGGAGCCTCTCGCTCTGCAAGGGCACTTGGTTAGTCTCCATTGCCGGGTCCCGAGCCCCCACGGGATGTGCTCCCCAGGGCCGGGAGAATCACTGTTGGCATTATAGAAAGGACCCCGGATGAGCTTCTGAGCATCCAGACATAACGATGACTTGAACCCTAAATCCTGCACAGTTTCCTTTTTTTATTTTCTTCACATTCGAATCCGAAGAAGTGTGAATGATTCATTAAACACATACTCTGAATTTTTACTTAGGAGGATTTTTTTTTTTTTTTCCAATTGAGTGTGAAATGTTAGCACTCATTGATCAAAAAATATTGGTGATCGCTTTGGGCATGTTGTGGAAATAGGATGAAAAATGTGCTTCAGAGTATCTGATACTTAGAAAGAGGAGAGAGATGAAAACGTACAACTTAATCAAAGTGAAATGACTTTCTCTAAGGAAATACCAGGGATGCTATGGGACCCATTTAGAGAGTTACAAGATAGATTGGAACGTTGAGCTTATTAAAGAAAATCAGTTAACAAATTTTACCAGATATCAGGGGGAAATGGTGAAAACTAATTTGTCTGGACCTGAAATGTCAGAACGTCTTTGGTTGACGGGGAAATGATCCTCTTCAAGGTTTGACAGAGAACATTCTAGCTGGCCTTGCACAGTTTTGGGTAGCTTTAGCCAAAAGCCAGGTGAAGTGAACTGAAGTGGCATCATGAAAGATGACAACTTTGTATGTTTCATGTGCCTTGGGGTTGCCTTTGCGTTGGTTGGATGTTTTGGAATAAAATGGGTAATTAGCCAATTATTGGAGGCACACAAAATACGGAAATCCACATAGCTGTCATTCCTGTTGGCAAACTCAGTTCCTGTTAAGAATGAGTATTGGAGCAATTCATTGGGAAGAAATTCAAGCCAAGGAAGAAATTGCCTCAAAGTGGCACGAGACAGGTGATCCAGGATGTGACCAAACTGTGGACCATACTGTGAAAGGTGACAACACTCGAATCTGTGCCATCAATGATCTCAGTTTTCTCCAGGGCAGCCGTTCTCTACTGGGGGTGATTCTGTCTCCAGGAGATAAACTTTAGTCCCAGGACAGCAAATTTATCAAGAGAAAAAATTTAGAACTCAGCTATTAAGGTCTTCGGAAGCCTACTCTATTCTTCAAGAATCTTTAATGCCTTTTGGTGGTTTCCCCGTAGTCTTCTGAGAATTCCCCATCTGGTCACACATTCCTACGATAACATGTTTTATATGTTTTATAATAACAAGGATGTTGAGCCTGGTTGAGCCTACAGGCAGTCAATACACTGACCTCATCGAAAAGCCATTTATGGTGTTGTTGATTCCAAAGCTGTCTTGTTTCCCAATGAATGAATACTTATATCTTTACAAGACTGCAGCAAAATTCTTTAGTTTCCACAGAGCTGAACACACACGGACAGCTTATGAGGTCGACAGTATTGATGAGAATCGGTAAGTGAATCTAAGAAGGTGTAGATCTTCTTAGGGGTTTCCAAGAGGTGTACCCGGCAGTGGAAATTCAGGAGAGCAGGAGGAAACAACTGTGGAGACGGGGAAAGTGTCAGAGAGAAGTTGGGAAAATATGAACCTCCTTAGGTAAGAACTTTAGGGAAAAAAAATGGTATTTCAAGCAACCCTAGTGTTTTGTTTTTTTTAATGAGTCTTTTGTCGTGGGGTTGTATTTTTCTCATTGGAGTATAGTTGATTTACAGTATTGTGTTAATTTTAGGTGCACAGCAAAGTCACTCAGTCATATTATATACATATATTTCAGATTCTTTTCCTTTTTTTCTTCTTTTCTCTTTTATTACAAGATATTGAATATAGTTCTCTGTGCTATACAGTAGGTCCTTGTTGTTTACTTTACATATAATTGTGTGTATCTTCTCATCTCAAACTCCTAATTTATCCCTCCCCTTCCTTCCCCTTTGGTAACCATAAGTTTGTTTTCTATGTCTGTGAGTCTATTTCTGTTTTGTAAGTAAGTTCATTTATATCATTTGTTTAGATTCCACATATTAGGGATATCATATGATATTTGTCTTTCTCTGTCTGACATTTCACTAAGCATGATGCCCTCCAAGTCCATCCATGTTTCTGCAAATGGCATTATTTCATTCTTTTTTACGGCTGAGTAGTATTCCATTGTATATATGTACCACATCTTCTTTATTCATTCGTTTGTCAATGGACATTTAGGTTGCTTCCATGTCTTGGCTGCTGTCAACATTGTGGTGCATGTATCTTTTCTAAGTAGAGTTTTCATCTTTTCTGGATATATGCCCAGGAGTGGGATCTCAAATTCAGCAGAATGCTTTGGGTTGTCTCCTTCAGTTTCCCTGATGATTAGAACCTGAACACCCCATGAATGACTGAGCCCCACGGTTTCAACTTGTCCATTACAAATCCAGAGGCGCTTAACACAACAGGAACTCATTCTCGCTCAGTCCTGGCGACAAGACGTCTGAGATGAAGGCGTGGGCAGGGCTGGCTCCTTCTGGAGGTCCAGGGGAGAATCTGCCCCATCCTTTCCTCCAGCTTCTGGGGGCTGCACGTAATCCTTGGTGTTCTTGGGCTTGTAGAAGGTTCCCCCCCATCTTTGCCTCCATCCTCACATGGTCATCACCCTGTGCCTGTCTCTGTCTTTACCTCTTCTTCTTGCAAGGACACCAGTCCTGTTGGTCAGGGTCTACCTCAATGACCTCATCTTAACTTGATTACGTGTGTAAAGGACCTACTTCCCAATAAGGTCTCAACCACAGGGACTAGAGCCCAACTCAACCCGTAACACTCGGCAACACCTTGAAGATTTGGAAGAGCTCATGTCTCACCATGTCTAATGTGTTTCCACTCAAGCGTGCTCAGCAATCCATTCAGGCTCATTTACGGGTTTTGAAGTTTCGCAATGTCTTCAGTCTTTCCCAGAGGCTGCAAGAAGCATGGACAGACTTTGAGAGGTGCACATTTTCATAAAGCTCACCTGGATAGACTTTACTCCATCCTTCTCGCCCCACCAATATCCTGGAGAGAATATGAAAAATTAAAGAGGAAGAAGGTCCATCCCTTCTCCCCAGCAGCTGTTGCCTGGCATTGCGTGGCCAGGTGGGAAATTCCCTATTCGTCCCCTCCTTTCAGGTGGGATCTCCACGGGGAGGAGACAGCTGGAAAGGAAACCACGGCCTTTGTGGGAAACTCTCCAAAAAAATGATCACAGGCCAGCTGGAGATGGACAACAATGTGAGTTAAGACCGTTGGTGGGTGTCTCCTCGGTTCCATCTCTGAGCCAGTGAAGCAAGCGTGGAAACAAATAGTCAATGGTGGTCATTATTTCCGAGTCCCAGGTCTGATAAACCATGCAGCCATGGCCGTCCTGGTGTAAGCTTCCTAGAGGACGCATCTGAAAACGTTTTGGATGGTCTTCTAGAAATGCTGCTTGGAAAGGCATGCAACTTCATCATTTTTATCAACATTAAGGCCTTAATTTGAAATAGCATTTATTGTAGGTAATGTGGTCACAGAGGATGCCTAGTGACCTCCAGATTCCACTGGTGTTTTTCTATTTGTTACCCAGATGTCCTGTAATTTAAAAAAAAATAATTGTAAAACCAGGTGCATTGACAGTCTAAGCGTCCACTGACCAATGAATGGATAAAAAAATGGGTTTTATATATATATATATATATATATTTTCTTCCTATATATGTGTTATATTTCTCTCTAGATTTTGTCTATATACTCTATATGATGTATTTTATATATATGTAAATTTATATATATAATCATAATATTATAAACATAATTGTATACAATACACCATATAGAGTATATATATAAAATATATATATACTCTATATGGTGTATTATAAATAAAATACATAGAAATATAAAAAATATATATGCATATATAAAATATATATTTGTACTATATATGATATATATATTATATATATTATATATATAAAATTTGGCCATAAAAAAGGAAATCCATTTGTGACAACATTGGAGGGCATAATGAGGGCATTATGCTCAACGAAATATGCCAGACACAGAAGGACAAATACTGCATGATCTTACTTACATGTGGAACCTAAGAAGGTCAAACTCGTAGAAAGAGAGAACAGACTAGTTATCGGGGGCCGTGGGGCAGGGGGAAATGGGGAAGTGCTGGTCCAAGGTTAGCGTTCTCACTGCATTCAAAATGGTACCCGTGTGAGGTGACAAATGTGTTCCTTAGTGTGACTGTGTGCGGTTATCATTTCACAATATGTGTCAAATCATCCCCTTGCACACCTCAAATATGTGCAACTTTTGTCAATGGTACCTCAGTAAAGAAGGAAATAGACGAATAAGAAGAAAAGAAACCGCCAGATGTATCTATGAAGTATGACTTTGGGTCACTTCTGAGCACTGCCCAGAGCGCAGCTTGGTTCCAGGTCAGCAGGTCCGTGGAGCACAGATTGCACGGGGTGCTGGAGTCCCCACGTTACGTGAATGTCACACAGACCCGGGACCTCTGGGCTTCCCGGGAGGGAGGAGGCTCATTTAAACAACTTCTCAAAAGCACCAGCCTTTGCTTTAAACAGTACTTATTACGATGCCGCACAACGTGGCAAAGTCTGTGTGGAATTTCGTTTCCCATGACGGTTTTCCCCGCAACGAGACGAGGGTCTTGATTTACAACTTCCAATCGCATTGCTTTCCTTTTACTGTAAATTGGCCCTCTTTAAAGAGAAGAATATTTATTTGACTACTTGGAAAACAATGGCCTCCATCGGGTATCTTCTGGGTAAATAAATTCTTCCTTTCTTGGAACTTCAGGTGACGCTTCGTACTGAGAAGACTCATAAGCCAACACTGAGCTTTCTCCTTGGAGGTTTCTGTTTTCTGAAGCCCTTGGAACTTTCCAGTAACGACTTGTTCCGGTAACAAGTTGTTGTTTTAATTTACATGCGTCGAGCTAGTCAAATGCCCCATGGTATCGCCTGTTCTCCATCGAGGGGCGTTTTGTGACCCCCAAAGGGTTAACGAGGCGACGAGGCTCAACCCCAGAACACCCTAGATCCACCATCTCCGACACTCCGCCCTTTAAATAGACCCAAGTTTTATTTCCTATAAACGGTTTATTTTCCGGTGAGATTGATGCTGTTAATATTAGCTTTCAAAATGACAGATTAGTATCACCAGTTAATCAGGGCTATTAGCAGATAAATATCTGTAATTCGATCACCAGAGTAATTTCTTTTCCAATAACGAGATTTACAAATGCAACCAATTAAGTAATTAGCTTACATCTCCATAGATTACCAGTCCTCTGCGCGCTCCCTGGAGCTTTTGCCTGTAGATCACCCTGGGTAATTAGAAGCAGCCCCGCTTATAACAAGCACCCTGAGAGCTTCGAAGCACCCTAAACCCCGTTGCCACCATCCATTCCCCTGTCCCCGACACAGAACCCTCCGTGGGCTCTGAGCACAGCTTGGAAAACGAAAAGCTCCTCCAAAGTCCCATATTTCCCACCAGAGATGGACACCCAGGGCCACCCGCTCTTGCTTTCTCATTAGTCTATGCGCTGGAAGCTTGCTCTCTGAATTCTTTCTGGTGGAAATCGTGCATCTTTGGCAGAAGAACGAAGAATATGGTAGAGTGACTCAGAACGCACCGCAAGCAGGAAGAGAAAAATCCAGAGACACAACATCGCTGATGATGGAGGCACCGAAGCTTACTAAGCGGTGCATTTAGGAGCAGTAGGCTTTCCTGCATATGTCTTAACCCCAAGAGGGGAAAAGAGGCTGGCGATATCAAGTAACGGGAAGGATGTGGAGGGAAAATGGACCTTGCATCCCTTTCTGGTGAGAGAGGAAATTTGAACACGCATGTTAGAAGACTGTCTGGCAGTATCTGCTCACATTGAACATACCCTCAAGTGACGACCCAAACATCCCTTTGCTGGAAGTGTGTCCATCAGAGTGGAAAACCCATGTGCTCTGAGACACAGGATGCCTGGATTCCTATAACATCTTGACTCATGAGGTCCAACTGTGGAAACCCAGTGGTCCGTCCATGGAAACGTGGGTGAATCCATTTTAGTGCGTTCCTATCACGGGAAAACAGGCACACCTTGTTTCATTGCATTTCCCAAATATTGCTTTTTTTTTTTTTTTTTTTTTAATATTGAAGGCTTGTGGCAACCTTGCATTGAAAGTCTATCGGTGCCATTTTTCCAAAAACATCTGCTCACTTTTTTTTTTTTTTTTTTTTTTTTTTAGCACGCGGGCCTCTCACCACTGCGGAGCACAGGCTCCGGACGCACAGGCTCCGGAAGCGCAGGCCCAGCGGCCAACATGGCTCACGGGCCCAGCCGCTCCACGGCATGTGGGATCTTCCCGGGCCGGGGCACGAACCCACGTCCCCTGCATCGGCAGGCGGACTCCCAACCACTGCGCCACCAGGGAAGCCCCATCCGCTCACTTTGAGTCTCTGTGTTGCAATTTGGAAATTCTTGCACTATTTCAGACTTCATTATTACTATATTTGCTATGGTGATCTGTACTCAGTGATCTGTGATATTACTCTGGCAAACAGATGACAGCTTGCTGAAGGCTCAGATGATTGTTAGCAGTTTTTAGCAATAAACTACGTATTGTATGTGTCCTCCCTCCGTGGAGCAACTTTGTGGTTCTCAGCGTGACCCACGGATCTGCTCTGTTAACAGTGGGTCTTTGGTTCCTTCTACAGGAAGCATTCTTGCCCCTCGATGCCAACGTAGTGAGGTCAACTCTGAGTGATCAGAACACCCTACTTTAAATGAATAAATACGTTTTTAAAGGCGTAGGATTACAGTTGTGAATGCTCTAAATTTAAGTCCCAGGGACAAAGCCCCATCCACCACCGGCCTGATGTGAGCTTGGCCAAACCCGGGTCCAAAACGAAGGACGTCCATCCCCAGCCCAGCTCAGCCTTGGGTTGAAGACCATGAACATTTTAAGGCAGAGAGGCGAACACGTCATGGCGCCATGGGAGGAGCTGGAAGGGCCGCTGGTCCTCAGATTCTCAACCTCATGTGCTTTTGCACATGGGTGGTGACGCAGGTGAGTCTCAAAGTGACCCAAAGGGTTAGGGTTCTTCAGAGGAACAAAACCAATAGGGTACAGATACAGATGTAAATGTAGATATAGCTGTAGGTACAGATGTAGGTAGTCAGAGAGGGACAGACAGAGGAGAGATAGATATCTAGAAAGAGATTTATTATGAGGGATTGTCTCACATGGTTGTGGAAGCTGAGAGGTCCACAGTTGGCCACCTGAAAGCTGATGACCCAGGAGAGCAGTTGGTATAAGTCCCAGTCCAAACCAGAGGTCCCACGAACCAGGAGCTCTGATGTCCAAGGGCAGAAGAAGATGAAGGTCTAGGCGCAGGTAGAGCGAATCCTCCCTTCCTCCATCTTCTTGCTCTCTTCGGAACCTCAGCTGATCAGACGAGGCCCACCCACCCTCAGAGCACCGTCTGCTTCACTCGGTCCACTGATCCAAATGCTCAGCTCTTCCAGAAACACACTCCCAGACACACCCAGAATCCTGTTCAACCAGCTTTCAGGGCATCTCTCAGCCAAGTCAGGGTGACATGTAAAATTCATCATCGCGGAGCCCCACACAACCAAACAGCAAGACCTCTTCCTTCCCCAAAGCTAAGCACATCAAACAGGGGGAGATACGCCTTAAAGAGAATTTGGATGGAGGCCCTCTTGGGTTTAGAAAGCCAAGCCATCTCAACGAGTGGGTATTAGAAGATGCCTTTCCCCTTCTGCTCCTACAGCAGACGGGGGTCAAAACAGTGAAGAGCAGACACACTTACGTCTCCAACTGTCTACATATTGCCTCGTCTGGCTGGGATGGAAAGAGTGTGACCCGAAAGCTCCCGAAACAGATGTGCAGACGATAAGGATCAGGGGAAACCCAAGAGAGCAGGGACAGATGTTCTGCTGTTCCCTACGAGGGAAGGGTGTAAGCCCAGCCACAGCCTGCTTCCTCCTGGGACGTAATAAGATGCTACGATGTGGCAGCTCTGTGCGATCCAGGTACCAATGCTCCTATTTCAAAGCCTTGAACCGTGAGTTGGAAGCACTGCATTTTCCAACAGATCAGAGAACGATTTAAATTGGAGCGCCTCCAAACAGAAATCAATTCTCTTGCAGGAGAGGCGAGGGTCTGGTTCACAGCGGCAATCAGGGCAGGTGTCAGCTTCGATGGGCCATCACCGGGCACGTCACGGGTAGCAGCTCTGCTTGCATCGGTCCGGACAGGCGGCCGGCAGCCCCAAGTCCTCTGATTAATATGGGCCTCCACGTGCGTTCGGGGAGCTCCGTCCCCGAGTGTCTGCACATCTCCTCCGGTTGCCCTGGTAACCGCCTTGGAACACAGGGAGCCCGGCTCTGCTCCGCCCCCCCTGCTGCTGATGTAAGGGACCGCAGGGGCACACGGGCAACTCCGCACCTCACCTGTCAAGGCGGCAGAAGCTCTGTTTGATCACGCCAGCCGCCCGTCCCACCAAGACCATTCATTTGGTAATGATAGGCTCCTGCTAATTTAGTCAGCTATGGAGATCCTCGGGGAACCGTACCCCTAGATCTGCCAGTTCTTATCTCATTTTCATCTCCATAGAGGACAGGCTGGAGTTGGGCGGCGTGGAAGGAATTACAGATCTATTTCTTTCTAGTAAGAACAGAGGTCTGAGTGGTCAGCATGGTACGTTCCCCACCATCAAGTGCTCAAAACACGGATCTGTGTGATGGCGCTCTCTCTGGTTACCTTCTGAATTTGCCAGAGAGGGCATGGCATAGAAAGCCCCCGTTCTAAACTGTGTCCCCCAAATTCCTGTGTTGGGACCCCTAACTCCCAGGGCCTCAGAATATGATTATATTTGGAGATGCGGTCTTTCAAGAGGGGATTAAGGTAAAGTGAGGACGTTAGGTTGGGTCCTGTCATCCCATCCCTCAGGACAACCCAAGGGGTTTAGGAGCTCTTTGCCACGAACCAGGTATGAAGACCAAATATCTATTTCTTTCTTTTTTTTTTTTTTTAAAGTACTTTTGATTGGGAAATTTTTTAAGTCTTTGTTGAATTTGTTACAATATTGCTTCTGTCTTATGTTTTGGTTTTTTGGCCACAAGGCATGTGGGATCTTAGCTCCCTAACAAGGAATCAAACCCGTGCCCCCTGCACTGGAAGGAGGAGCCCTTCCCTTCTGGTCCCTGGACCCCCAGGGAAGTCTCTCTTTCTTTCTTAATTAAAACAATTTTATTGAAGTATAGTTGATTTACATTATATCAGTTTCAGGTGTTCAGCATAGTGATTTACTATTTTTGCAGATTATAATCTATTAAAAGTTATTATAAGACAACGGTTATAATCTCCCGTGCTGTACAATATATCCTCGCTGCTCATCTATTTTATACATAGTAGTCTGTATCTTTAAATTCTATACCCTAACTTGCCCCTCCCCCTTTCCTTCTCCCTCTGGTAACCATATAGAAAACTGGTTTGCTTTGTATATCTGTGAGTCTGTTTTGCTACGTACATTCATTTGTATTATTTTTTAGGTTCCTAATATAAGTGATATCATACACTATTAGTCTTTCTCTGTCAGACTTATTTCTCTATGTCTCACCATATGACAACATCATACCAACATTGTCAGGTTCACAGGTGAGCTTGGAGCCGACAAGCAGGCAGCATCCCACCGTCTCAGGCGGGCTGGTGTGTCTCAGCCCAAGGAGAGATCTGGAGAAGCTGGTGGATGGCAGGGCCATGGACACCTCTTTCTTTCTCTCTCTTGGGTGCAGGGAGGTGCAGCATCCTTGTTTCATGACGCTGGCAAGCGGGCAGAGGGGAGCTCCCTGTGGATCCCTCGTCTTCCTCCAGGGGCAAGTGGTCCAGCCTGAGAATACTCTTTTCCTGCAAGACAGCAAGAGAAAATGCCCAGCGCTGGGAAGGGCTGGGCTTTGCACCGGGCGTGCTGGCCCTCCTGCCTACATTCCATCGGCCAAGGCAAGTCCTCCCGTGCAGAACCAGCACTGGGGATCCTGTCTCAGGATCCTGACCCAGACCGGGAGGACCAGTCTCAGATGGTGCCCCTGCCAGCAGGAAATGACGTGCCATGTCTGTGTTTGTTCTGCAACCCCCTCATGATTGTGAAAACGCTGTTTCACGCAAAGTTCCAAAGGGCCAAGGAATTTAAAAAGATGGATGTAGAAAGTGCAGTGTCCTGAAACCGGACAGGAGTTTGGGATGGGGATTAAAAAAGAAAGCGTTGACCCATTGGCTGTGTGACCTTGGGAAACCACATCATCCCTCTGAGCTTTGGCTCCTGTGTTTGTGACACGTGGGGGGGTGGGACTCCATAATATCTTGGGGTCTTTCCACGTCTGCCATGTTTTGGGCCAATTATTGGCCAACGGGGACACTCCTGGTGTCAGCGAGTCTTGGGAGAGCCAGATGGATGTTCGGTGTGTGCCTCTGGCTTTGGGTGTCCTGGAGCCTTGGGGCGCAAGAAGCCACTGGTGATGATCCAAGTCTGGCCTGTCCTGGGGGTTCCTCTGCATCCGAATCACAGTCAGCAATTTCTGCGTGAGAAAAACCAAGTCTTTTATGACCACATTCCTCTATATCCACCCAACCAGCCGGGACTCACGTCCCTTCAGCATGATCTGACTTTCAATAGTAAACATCCCACATCTCATAAAACGTGTATCTGACAGGCATCGACGCTCCACGTTCCACCTCGAGCTGAACGGTTCGAAAACACGCCCGAAGCGCGCAGACCTACACCCCCTCCAAAGCTCCATATGAGGCCATCTGTCACGTAAGCTCTCCTGCTGTCAGCGTGTGCTGTTTGCCGTTAGCACCTTCACAGAGAGCCTGGGCTGCACGGGACCCATCGTAGAGACGTGTACCTTTATTTTTATGATGGAGGGTAACTGGTGTGCTTTCAAAGTTCGACTCTGACAGGAAAAGCGAGGCTGTGTTTGTGTTGCTGGTTAGGTTCCGGAACTGGCTGGATTATTATTCAAAATCCTTCTACCCTCATTCATTCCCTCCCTTGATTCTCGGACACCCCAGAGCTAAGGACAAAGTTGCATGGATGCCACGCCAGCAAGACAGTTACTTAATAATGCCATCCGTTCCTCCAGCAGGAGGTCCCGACATCCACGATCCGGCTTCTCATCTACTTCCACCATAGACTCTGCCATTGTTTCTGCCCATCGTTTAGCTTCACCTCTGTATCAATCGCCCAATTTTCTTCAGAAAGGAGGGGATGAAAGAGGGCCGAGAAGAGCCGCCGCCCACCCAAGCTTACAGTGTGGTGGAAATCCCCGGGCCACATACTTAAACCATTAACTCAAAGACCCCAGCGTGAGTATGTCAACACATTTCCCATGCTCACCAACCAGGTGCTTAGACGTCCTAATAAAACGCTGATGCCAAATATGGGATGGGGCTTGGCGGATTCCTGAGTTTTACGGCCCTTCCAGCCGACTCGCTGTGTGGCCTGATGGAGCTACGGTTGCTTCCGTGGTCCACATGAAAACTGGCAAGGCCGCCCGACCGCCCACCGCAAGACCTACCTCACAACGCGACTTGGTACCATCCGAGCCCTGCATCATTCCCCTGCCCCTCCTGTTCTGACGGGCGAAGCCTGCACTACCTCCGGCCCTTCTGAGACAGCTGAGGCCTTCAGCCAGAGTCAGCCAGACACCGGCGGGGCCAGCGCCGTCCGGAAGGCATCCCAGAATCTCCACGCCCTTCTCAGCCCCAAAGCAATGCATGTCCGCATCCCATTCCCAAAGCTCCCCTGAGTCGCCTGCAGAAAATGTGTCCGAGCCCATTTCTTGGGACTCGCACCCCCAGCCCCAGGGCATCTCATCACTTTCGCGGGCTGGGGGTCTTCCTCCTGCTGACCAGCTAGACTCTTAACATGACTCGTGCCCTGAGAAGAGTCTGAAAGTCCCCGAAACTTTAAGGTTCCCTTTGGAAAGGCGTCCCCGTGACATCAAATTGATACAGCAAAACAAGGACCTGCTGTAGAGCACGGGGAGCTCTGCTCAATATTCTGTAACAACTTAATTGGGAAAAGAATTTGAAAAAGAAGAGATACGTGCACATGTATAACTGAATCCCTTTGTTGTACACCTGAAGCCAACACAACGCTGTTAATCAACTGTGCTCCAATATAAAATAAAAAGTTAAAAAAATCGATACAGCAGCAGCCCTATCGGTTTAAGATGAAAATAAATGTGATGTCAATAGGGAAATAGAGGTGAGATTAGGAATATTTGTATAGGGACAGATAGACCCCCTTGCAGGGCACGCGTTTCGGGTCTACGCCTTAACAAAGAAGGAACACGTTGTAACTTTTTCAAACATCTCTGTCCCTGAGTCACACATTTCTGAGACACTTTCTTTTTGGTCCATAAACATTGCACAGTGATAAGAAAACCATGAAACCAATTCACATCTCAAAATTCGGGTGTGAAAACACAAGGAAAGAAGATTACAGGTGCAAAAGGGAGGAGTTCCCTACACACTCCCATGCAAGGGGGATACAGCTCAAAACAGGGGGTGCCGGTCGAAGGTCCCCCAGCGAATGTGTACAAATAAAAAGTGGGGCTGTGAGGACACAGTGGGCAAAGCCATGCACTGGAGCCGGGGGCTCCCATCTTCTTTCCCTACACTGTAAGCATCATTCCTGGAAACTTTTAAACTTGTGTCTCTTGCAGAGAAAAGGTTACTCCAACCAGCCCTTTATGAGGATTTATTTCAAACACATGATGACGTATTTGGTAATCGATGTACAGACATGGAGTCCAACGCTGAATGCTGCTGTATTTCCAAGACGGTCTCTGACTTTAGAATAAGGATCGAATTTTAAAGATGTAACCTCCACGTTTGTTTGGGGAGAATGTTTTTGATCAGCCCGGTGGACCGCCGCCTGGCAGTTTCAAGTTATCACAGGTGTCAGGATATATTGACATGCTTAATAGGCTTGGTAAAGCCCCTGCGAAGACAGCCTCTGAAAAGACACAGGTTGCTGCTATTTTGAATGAGGACCCAGACAGGAGTTTTTCCTGTGCCTGGAGAGAGGGATGTGCCTCACCTGAGGATGAGACGTCAGCTTCTTACAGGTGGATCTGGTACCTTTGGCCCTACCTGAGCATGTGCTTTACTGGGCAAAGTTGAGTCTTGCACACATCGCAACACGGACCTGCTTCTTGCTGCAGACAGACTCATTCACACTGAGCGTGTGGCTTGAAATACTCCAGAGGAGATCAGAGCATTTGGAACGTACCCTCTAGAAGGGGTTATCCAGGTGATGCCAGTTCACAGGTCTACACAGAAGATGAGGAAGACCGAAAGCACAACAAGCAGAGAGCCGGTGGGAAAGCACACGACTGGATGGGTTTCTTCTGAAAATATGACAAGGTATGAATATAGCACAGACGGCTCAAATTTCCCCAACCATCCCTCTGACAGAGGGACCTCAAGTCTCCGCCTCTCAGGCATTTTTAAAAAGTGTAAATAGAGTCTGGTTGATTTTAAAAACATATTTCACTGGTCCGAATTTTAAAAATTTATTTTGTAAACATGAAATAGCTTGCCTAGACAGAGGGGCTTATAGAGTGGATGGAAACGAAATAAATTTCTATTGTTTCACATTCTGGTAGAAACAAAATCATGTAATACAGTTCAAGTCTACTATTGCATCAGAGTCAGATATGGTCTTCTAACAAAATAGCTTTTCTGGAACTTCCCTGGCAGTCCAGTGGTTAAGACTTTGCCTTCCAACTCAGTGGGGTGTGGGTTCGATCCCTGGTCGGGGAGCTAAGATCCCACATGCCTTGCGGCTAAAAAAAACCAAAACATAAAACACAAACAATATTGTAACAAATTCAATAAAGACTTTAAAAATGGTCCACATCAAAAAATACCTAAAAAAAAAACCAAAGTTTTCCTCCCCTGATTCTATTCATTAGAGAAATATTGGCAAACACAGCAAGGGTTGAAGAGCACATCACAATTACGCCATCCCTAGTTCTACCGTGCTGTGATAATCACTCATAAGTGCTGTGTTTCTTCTAGCGTTGTCCTGTGAATATAGTCTGTGAGCATACGCAGAGTTTTGTCATAGCGTCTCATAAAATGTTTTCCCCCCTTTGCATTGTAGAAGTCTATATTTTAACCTCTCTCAAAATTTCCTCTAAACACAGGCAGAGCATGTGTCTGTGTTTAGCTGCGTGTTCAGAGCAGCCAAAGGGAAGAAACAGTCCAAGTGTCCACCAATGGATGAATGGATAAAGAAAATGGGGTCCCTCCACACGGTGGAATATGACTCAGCCATGAAAAGGAGGGAAGTTCTGACACAGGCTACAAGGTGGATAAACCTTGAGGACATTATGTTCAATAACACATTTCCCATAAATATGGTTACCGGTGGGGAGAGAGAAGGGGGAGGGGAAAAATAGGGGAAGGGCATTAAGCAGTACAAACTACTATGTATAAAAAAAAAAAAAAAAAAAAAGCAACAAGCATTGAGGTGATGTTCCCACCAATGCCATCAGCACTTCTGATTATAAAGGAAAAGGATTGAACACAAGTGATGCAGACAATAAGGCAATGGAAATGGGACATCTGGTATACCCCCAGACAAAGATGGGTGTCTCCACATGGATGTCTTCAGATGCCATGTCATGTGCCTTGAGCTTGCGTTTCAGCTACAAGGAAGGAACCCAGATCGTTGGGAGAGGACCAAGGTGGATCCACATCCTCAGACTTCGTTCCTGAAGGGGTGAAGGGGGAGAACAGCGTCATATGCATGAACCCTCTGGCAGGTGTTATAAATATACACAATGGAATATCATTCAGCCATTAAAAAGGAAAGAAACTTGCCTTATGTGACAACGTGGATGACCCTTGGGAACATTGTGTTCAGTGAAATAAACCAGTCACTGAAGGACAAGCATGATCTCAATTCTATGAGGAGGAACATGAAATAGTCAAACTCATAGGATCAGAGGGTAGAGTGGTGGCTGACCGGGGGGCTGGGATGAGGGGGAAAGGAGTAGTTCGTTGTCTCAATTATGTAAGATGAATAATTTCTAGACATCATCTGTACAGCATTGTGACTATAGTTAATAATACACTGTGCACTTAAAAATGTGGTAAGAGGATAGAACACATGTTAAGTGTTCTCACAACACACCCACACACAAAATTACAGTTTTACGACCTGCTTTTTTCCCTTAGGACAGCAAAAATATTTTCAAGTGTTCAAAAAAAAGAAAAGAGAACCAGAAGATGTACTTTGAAAGGAGGCATCATTTTACTGTGATCCTGAGACGGGAATGACTTATTTTATAGGTCAATTATGCCAGCAGGTTTGGGACGAGGGTAGATTGTGTGAGACACTTGCTTGCCTTGTCTTTAAAAAAAGGCAAAATCAGGACTTTTCTCTTCTCCTCGAGCTCCAGTAGGACTCTACAATGCGCTGCTTCCTGTCCCTGTAAAAAGATCTCGTCTTCGTTTAAAACGTTGATATTTGTTCATCACGGATTTTTTTTTTTGGTATTCACTTTGATTGTTTAAAAACATTGCCTTAAACTATTTATCTTGGGTGAACTTTTGGAGGCCCCCCCCCCTAAATTTTGTACCCGAGGCCAAGCCTCAGTTGCCTCACCCTCGCTCCAGCCCTGTGAGTGACCCCCAGACCCGAAAGTCTACTGTTCAGGAAAAATCAACCCTGAGCATCCACCTGTATTTAAGAGTGGACGTTCACATATTTGGAAAAGGCTGGTGTCCCTGGACCTGTTACCCCTGTGGCCATGAGGGTCCATCGGAATTCATTTGACACTGAGCGGTCGATCCTAATCTGATATCTCTATGGCTAAAGTAATGGACAGAGTCCAGCCTCAAAATCGATTTGTCAGATAACTTATAAACCTATTAATCGCTTGTTAGGTCATCTATCATGTTGTCTCCGGAACGGCGAGAGTGACGTTGCCTATTCTTCTAATGAACCAGCCAAGACTCTAAAGATTTCAATTTACACTTGGTAAGCGAGTGAGTTAGGAGACCCCCGCTCTTGGCTAATGAGCTCCGTGGATCATTACGGCCGAGGCATTTTTAGAAGCATCCTCCACTCATCGACTTGACTGTGGAGAAAACGGAGGCTGATAAAGGCTGAGTCTCAAAGTCCAGCACGTTTCCTGAAACGTACAGACCGGCAGACATCACGTCAACACTCCCCCAGAGAAACTGGCACATTGTAGATGTAACTGGAAACCCCAGAATTAAATTTTAAGAACTCATCCTTGGGATCCATTGGAGGAGGATCTCTTACGGGTGATAGTTTCCTGAAATGACACCATATGCATTCGACATGGGCAACATCTTGGAAAATGTGATCTGGGATACAGTAGTGCTTTTAAATGTAGATTAAATGATGTTAAAGAGATTTTTTTTTTTTTTTTTTTTTTTTTTTTTTTTTTTTGCGGTACGTGGGCCTTTCACTGTTGTGGCCTCTCCCGTTGGGGAGCACAGGCTCCGGACGCCCAGGCTCAGCGGCCATGGTTCACGGGCCTAGCTGCTAAGCGGCATGTGGGATCTTCCCAGACCGGGGCACGAACCCGTGTCCTCTGCATCGGCAGGTGGACTCTCAACCACTGTGCCACCAGGGAAGCCCTAAAGAGATTTTTATACCTATTTTTTTTGGGGGGGGGAGGGGGTCACATAGTCAATTTTTTTTTTTTTCGGTGGTATGCGGGCCTCTCACTGTCGTGGCCTCTCCTGTTGCGGAGCACAGGCTCCGGACGCCCAGGCTCAGCGGCCATGGCTCATGGGCCTAGCCGTGGCCCACGTGGCATGTGGGATCCTCCCAGACCGGGGCTCGAACCCGTGTCCCCTGCATCGGCAGGTGGACTCTCAACCACTGCGCCACTAGGGAAGCCCCACATAGTCAATTTTAAAGCTGAAAAATATGCTTTGCGCTTTGGTTTCTATTGTTTTCTGAATACCTTCTGGTTTTATACGTAGGACCTGGTCAGGCTATCAGGAGGTAAGAGAGGATGAATCTTTCCGAACCGCTGAGAAGCAAGGCGTGAGCTACAGAGGGCTATTCCTCAAGGCTTCCTGCTAAGGTCTTGCAAGTGATAAGCAGAGTGTTTCCTGCGCCACAGAGATGCATCCGTTGGGGGTCAAGGTGAGTCCTGTGGCTCAGATTCACACCCATCCTTACAGTGGCCCCGTATCCCATAGTCTACACCA
Organism: Inia geoffrensis; assembly: GCA_036417435.1. Lineage (NCBI taxonomy): Eukaryota > Metazoa > Chordata > Mammalia > Artiodactyla > Iniidae > Inia > Inia geoffrensis. Next base: position 608,426 of record CM070920.1, on the reverse strand, counting down.
GATAGCATCCACATCGCAGCTACCCCAGAGCACAGCCGTCTCCAAAGACCTCCCTGCAAATAAAGACCAGATGTTGCACGGTCTTTATCTTAACAAGCACAGATTCCGATTAACCCGGAATTTGTACTCCTCTAGAATTAGGTTGATTTAGCTCTGTCTCAGCAACTAAGCCAAGAAGGGGGAGAGAAGAAAGAGCTTAAAAATTACATGCAGAGGAAAAGAGAGGGAAACAAAAATTTGTAACACATGGCTCAGCCTTATTTGTAGAGCGGACAGAAACATCCATTAGAAGTATATTGATTCACCAGACCATCGGCGACCCTTTGAAAAGCGTTAGTGATGGCTGACTTCTGTACGGCGTTTGTTTCCCCCCAGTTCCCTGGCTCTCGACATACGGAGATGAATCTGTCATTGTCTGAGCCAGCGAGCTGTGCCCGTGGAAATTGTTAGCAGAGCAGACAAACCAGAATCTCTGGAACACGAGGAAGAATTTGAGAACACGAGCACGCCCATGCAGAGGAAATGGAAGAATACAAAAACAGTAAGCTTCCCCAGTGACTAGGATAGATACAGAGGTTCTTGGAAAGGGTCCTCAGTGATTAAAGGCTTCCCGGAAGAATTTAGAACATAAGGAGGCAAAAATCAAGGGACTGTCCACGTCCCGTAGAACTTTCACTTCTGAGGTGGGAAGACGTCCTTGACAACGACACGCGAATAACTACCGACGGTGCGTGGCCTCTGGGCCACAGAGCTGGAAACACGCGGCCCAGTTCCTCAGTTCACAAATGGCTGAGTTTTGGAATTTTGAAGGGCAAGACCTTCTGTGGCCTAGTTCCACGCATCCGGCATGGTTGTAGGTGCCTCAAGAGGAGGAAGGAAACATTCTACGAGGAACATTAATAAAAAACCAAACATCTTGTGATAGGATTAAAACATTCAACATGCCTGGACTCCACATGCCGTCGTACGTCTTGGAAACGTGAAAATGTGTCTTCACCCTGTGGGTGTTCGGGGCGGGGGGTGCCGCCAGTTAGATTCTACGATGATGCCATTTCTTCCCCACAAAGAATTTCACTTAAACTCTGAACTCTCTGATAGGTAATTACAGGCAGGAAGCCAAGCACATATGAATTTTATATTTATGGCCCAATCAGAGGTCACCATTGAAATTCCCAAAACTGCCTTCAGAAATACGTTCGTGGGTCGTTTTTATTTTAATTGCATTTCCTCCCCTCTGGTATGGCACGACCAGCTGGAAAACAAAACAAAACAAAACAAACAAAAAAACCCAGAACAGATGTTTCAGGGGAGGCATCAAGAATCTGGCGGTGTCCTGAGCAGCGCCTCCTGCCATCTTCTCGCATGCAAAGTGGCAGGACAGCCAGCCTGGGTGAGGAAGAGTGCTGGGATGACGTCTCATGCACTTCCCTGTAAACTTTTCTAAAAGCACTTGTTCAAGCTCTCGACTGAGGCACACATAGTTGTTTATTTAACCCGTGTAACAATGAAACATCCCTATGCATATGGATGTGAGTATCCATATTTGTATCTCACAAGAGCAGTATCCACTGGACGTTGGATGAGACTTCTGGGGGGCAGGGGTGTCGCTGATTCCTCTCTTTCCAGCACATCTGGTGGGAGGTCTCACCATCTATTCCCCACTCCCCCGTTGGTTTTCTGCCATGTTCGTTGTTTGAAAGCATCACAGTCACGTTCTCCTTGGTGCCCTACTCCACCGAGCCCAGTGAAGAGAACATGACTTTACATGTGGGATGAATCCATCATTTCTCCTGCCAGCCCATGAAAACTCTGCAAACGAAACTTTCCACCCATGGCAGAAGCTCAAACATCCATTAGGATGTACTTTATTCCACTGCAGGACAAGACCAGTGTCTGCTTCCTCCTGGTGGAGGACATGTATGTGCTGTTCACCTTGGACTATGCTCTTTTTGCACCCATGGCACTTCCATCCACCCAGCAGGCTGTGGGAAGGAACGTTACGAGTCCAAGCCCATACCGCTCACCGCACAACAAGCCATTAAACCGAGAGATGTGTTGTTGGAGCAAGGAAGAGCGACTTTATTTGGAAAACCGACAGACTGAGAGGTTGCTGGACTCGTGTCCCAAAGAACCATCTTCACTGAGTTAGAATTCAGGCTGCTTTTGTGCTAAAAGGGAAGGCCGTCAAATATTCCCTTGTTCTGGTCAGCCTCTGGAGGGGATGTGTTCATTTCTTCCTTCCTGCAACCATTCACAGGTGGGCCTGATCAGGATGTTTCCCGTGAGCTAAACAAAGGTATTTTAGCTTCATGCTCATTGCCTGGGAGGTCTGGTTCCCAGAGATGGGCCATTATGTATAATCTAAGCTTAGAGGTAACATCCCTGTAGTGATTAACTTGCGATAGAATACAAACGTTCTGCCCTATCACAGGAAGGTATCATTCATGATGCTGACCATTGCTCCAGAGAATGCAGCCATGTGGACTAGAATTCTGTGCATGGCTTTGTGCAGATATGTGCCTGGCCTTTCTTGTCCAAACGCCCTCTGGATAATCCCAAGTGGGGTGTCACCAGCACGTTATCTCATCAGGCATCTCCCTGCATTCGCCTCATACTGGTACGGGGACCACCATTCTCCCAGGCTTCTTAGACATGGCTCATCTTACCTACTGCCATGATGGGTCCGCCACCCTCTTACATCCAAACTCAAGACAGGTCTTCAAAGTATGAGTGCAAGAAGAAAACAATGCAAAGAAGATTTTATGAAATCGTCCACAGTACCCGTCTCCACTGGAAGACAGATACTCTTTACTATGGGTGTTCACGCCTCTCATTGTTTTCTTGTTCATGTTGTTTGTTTTGACTTCACCGCACTTAGCAGAGATGTAATTCTTGGATCACAGAGGGGGAGGACATTTTTAAGTCTTCTCTTTTGTCAACCAAGCGCTTTCCCAAAAGAGGGTCCTAATTGTACACCACCTTCCCTGAAGAGCTCAGTCACGGGCAGTACCTTGCTGGGGGAAAAGCACTGATTTGCAAGACCCAAATGGGATCCCATTGTTTGAAAGCGAGTGTCTCTATAATGTTTACTGAACTCGAACATTTTCTTTTGATTATTGTCCATTTGTCTCGTGTCCTTTGGCTCTCGGATTGGGGAACATTACCTTTGATTTGAAACAGTTCTTTATGAATTAATGATGTTTTTTGGTGCATAATGTATTTTCCAAATGTTCCCTCACGTTCCCTTTAATTTTGTATATATTTTGTGACGCACAGAAGTCTTGGCTTTTTTTTTTAATGGAATGAATTAGAAAAACCACCTTTGTCACATCATAAACTTTCAATATATTTCTCAACTGCTATTGATCCGTCTATTCCTACGCCAGGACCTTACTGCTTTCATTTATTGGGTCTTTATAAAGGATTTTATTGTCTGCTAGTGCATGTTCATTTTTTCCACTCTTCCTCAGGAATGGCTTGGAGTTTCTCACCAATGTATTCTTATGGACATAGTTCTGGAATCACTCTACTATTTCCAAACCTTAGGAAAAAAATTCCTAAGGGATTAAGTCCATATTTTAATCTGGGAAATAGTGACATATTTATAATAGTAAACCTTTACATCCAGGAAGGCAACATGCGTCTCTATTTAAGTATTCTTTTATGTGCCTCTGTAAAACCTTGCATTTTTCTTTTCAATTGCTCCAGTACGTTTCCTATGAAGTTTCTTTTGTTGTAATAGTAACATGATTTTTGTATGTTCTACATGTTGTATTTCCATCATATGTGCACTGTTCCTGTCTCCGGTATTTTTTTGCCACTTACTGGTTCATGGTTTTCCATCTTCATTACCTCTTCAGTGTCATCAGCGTAAATTCTTCCAGTGTTTCAACTTTAAGCAGTCCCTTTTACATTCCCATTTTACGAATCCCTGTCTGATGTCGCCCCACTTCTGGTCCAATAACCATCACACCTTTGCCTGTCTCTGGGTAACAGCCACTTCCTAATGCCCTCTTCCCTATACTCTGCCTCATCCGTCTTCCATCCTCCACCCCACTAAGGCCTCCAAGCCAGCTTTCGTGATGCATCAACACCTTGACCCACCCAACAACCCTCACTGTCCCTGAACCTCTGTTTGCTGGCCTCACTTTGCCCTCCGCTTTGCCCTCCATGTCAAGCAGCCCACATCACCATTGTCCAAGATGGCATATCACTCCCCGAGGGTGTGTCCATCCATCTCCACCCTGTTTCCCTCTAACCCCTCCACCCAGAGAGATGCTCTGCTGCCCTCTACCCACCTTCAGTGGACTTGTGTGTCAGGCTGTGTCACACGAGGGTTTTATGACCTGTCTCAGGGGATGAGGGTTTTATGACCTGTCTCAGGAGAGAAGGTAGAGGGAGACAGGACGAGAGTGACCTTCCTGCTTCTGCTGTTTTCACAAGCTCCTTCTGCTTAAGACAGTCAGTCTGGCAAGGGGCCGTATTTGGAGTCCCATGTCCGCTGAACCCCGTCACACCTATGTGTCCAGCACATTAGCAGATGCCGCAACCAGGCACTTTGAGGTTCTATTTCCATTGTGCTGCCTTTTACCTATTACCTAGTAGACACTCAATAAAGAGGCAGTGAATTAAAGACTCAACAAACAACCAGCCTCCTGCTATTCCCCACTGGTCACTCACCCATCCTCACATCTCACACAAACCCAGTGGTCCTTCAATCTTCGTTTATACGGTTCCTTCAAGCAAACATAAAGCCTTGTCATTTTACAGCTCACGTAGCCCAGTGCCCTACATTCTACACCCGGCAGCGATGTGACTAAGCTCGGAATCGATGCTCTTTGCACGGTTAAAAAGTCTATATAATAGAGTAATAAACCAGTGCTCTGATTTGCAGAGATGACAAATACTGTTCAGGATTGCAGAGCATTTATATATATATTTTTCTTCTACGAATGGGCAGGTTTTCAAAAGGCCAAACATTAGAATCTAGGCTCCAAGCATTTTGTTGGAACAGCATCCTCAGTGAGACAACATATCCTTTGGACAGCATGGTTGGAGATGATAAGATAAATACACCAAGGTAATTGGAATCCTTTGAAGGCCCATTTAAAGACCACCAGCCACGGTTTGGCGGGGGAGGGGGCAAAAAAGACAGCATTTAAAGCAAACGACTATCAAAGGCTTCTGACATAGCCTAATTTATTTTGGAGTCAGGGATTTGCCCAATGGAATCAATAATATCTGCAAACCAGACAACCCAAAGAGAGGGGGGCTTTTTCCTACATATCCGGCATCAGCCCTGGGCTGCTGTATTCCTGCATCACCAAGAATAGGGGCTGTGCACTGGTATTCGCTCAGCCTGGGTCCCTGGGCACCAGCCCGTCAAGGTGGCTTTGCCAGAATGTGGCTTATGTTGCCCAGAGAGGGATGTACTCAAATTGCGCGATCGATATAAGAGTATTCTGTTCACCTCAGCCAAAGGCAGTTGGCTGTGGCGTGAGAAATCCCGCCAGGCAGTAGGGGCTCCTTGGAAGACATTCCTGGGGTTTCTGCTTGGCAAACATACTGGCCTGGAGTGACACTTGGGTCACCCTGCACCTAAGCTGTGAGCCGGCAGGCTGGGGGCCTCTTTCCAAATTCCACATCCAAGGAAGAATGAGTTTGGTGAGCCTGGAGCCCCAGGGAAGTGGGGGAGGAGGCATATTTGAATATGAAAGACCTTTCACAAAGGCTGGACCCCTGCCCAGCTGGTCTCTGCAGGGTTCTCAACTTTTTTTTTTTTTTTTTTTTTTTTTGTCTTTTTCACAATGTCTCGGCCCCAGGGGGCAGCCACAGAGACTGCCTAAATCCCCCAGAGAATCCTGCTTCCTTGGCTGTGCCCAGCCCCGAGCAGAGGATCAAGTTTGATGGTTTCTTGGTTAACGTTTCCTTAAAGATGGGCCAGGAGGCTTTTGTTCTGAGTGCATTCTGGGGGCTGTGAACCTGACTTTTATATTGAGGGGGAAGAGTGACAGTAAAAAAAAAATCAGAGAAAGTGGTAGGAAAGGACATTTTTGGCGAGTTGTCAGCTCTACATCCAGGAGGCAAATCTTTGTCTGAGGGTTGCTTAGCCTCATGTTACTGGCGTTTGGGGCTGGATCCCTCTCTGGGGTGGGGCGTGCTGGGCACTGTGGGGTGCGGAGCAGCTTCCCTGGTCTCCACCCGCCAGCTGCCAGTAGAACCCCTTCTCCGAGCTGTGACAACCAGAAACGTCTCCACAAATTGACAGATGTTCTCAGGAAGGCAAAATTGCTCGCACTTGAGAACTCCCGTGAGGTGGATAGATGGTAGACAGATGGATAGAATGGACGGATACATAGGACGAAGAAAGGATGGAAAGAAGGGAGGAAAGAAGGAGGGAGGAAGGAAGACAGGATGGATGGACAGATAGGTAGATACATGAGATAGATAGACGTGATAGGAGGGAGAACGGATGGTGGAGGGAGGGAGGGAAGGAGAGAGGGAGGGAGAGATAGATGATGGATGGATGGATGATGGATAGATAGATGGGTAGATAGGTATGATGGATGGATAGCTAGCTACATTGATAGATAGTTACATAGATGATAGATGAATAAATGGGTGGATAGATTGATGGTAGATAGGTAGATGGATGGATGGATAGATAGACAGTCCCCTGGTCTGGACAATAAAGTCTGGGCCACAGAGACTTGCTGTCTCTTTAAGCTTTATGACTTGAATCTTTGGTTCAATGGATTTCACAGTTAATTTGATTACTTTTAGGCCCCTTTGTCATTAGAAATTCATCCTAAAGAATCCAGTTATCTCTGTGGGAGTGCAAGCTCCTTTTCCTTAACCTTTAGGTGCTGAGACCACAGTAGATTCATTCAAGGTCCATTGTACTCCAGAGTCACTCCTCCGTACACATGGGGATGCCAAACATTACCAGACTCTTAAACACTTGAAAACGTGAATGTCCAAGTAGTTTGCGTTGCATAACCGCCCTTACAGCTTTGAGGCAGTTGCCATGTTCGAAAACAACACACCTTTTCAAAGACAAAACGAAAGGTTTCCATGCGGAACTTTGCAAAATTTGCTCTCACTTCTGAATCCTAAAGATTTTTACTTCTTGTGTTTTCATGTTTCTTTACGTTATCTTACTACAAAGAAGGTTCCAGTCACGAGAATCCCGTGTAAACACTGAATTAACCTCCATGTGTTTGCTGGTTTCCCCCTCATCCATCTGATAAGCTTAAACCATGATAAGCATCACATATTTTGTGTGTGTATTTTATTTTATTTTTTGACATTTGGTTCTATTTGCCTTGAAATAGTCACCCTGGACTTATCAGGTCTCTGCGAACGATGTCTCCAGTGTACCATTAATCTCATTTTCGCCCATGCCGTTCCAATTTTCAGTTGATACCAAATATAGATTTATAAACTCAGTGTGTAGTTGTGTTTCTTTTTGCCCAAAGTACTGCAGACAAATCAGTAACAGAACCAGGTTACAGGGGAGAAAATGAAAGAAGAGAAGGAAGGAAGGAAAGAAGGAAAAAAAGGGATGAAGGGAGGGAGGGGGGAGGGGAGAGGGATGAGAGATAGACAGATGATAGATACATAGGTAGAGAGACAGTAGAATATCTAGCTAGCTAGTTAACTAGCTGGGTATGATGGGTGGATAGATACATTGATAGAGACACAGATGGATAGATAGATACATGAGTGTGGACAGATAGATGGATGGGTGAAAAGATGGATGAATGAATGGATGGGTGGATGGATGGATGGATGGATGGTTGGAGAGATAGATATAATAGCTCATACTTATAAAACATGATTGATAGAATAGATAGATGGATATGATGGATGAATAGATAGATACACTGATAGATTCATAGACTGATAGATACATAGATAGATCGATGGTAGATATAATGTATTGATAGATTACAGAAGAGAGGGAGATAGATGAGAGAGAAGGAAGGGAGGGAGGGAGGGAGAAAGAAAGGAAGAAAGACATTGCATTATTCACTCTAGGTTGAAAATACTCGACACCCCACCTCCCCATATGATACCCTACAAGGCTTCCTTCTTTCCGTTTTTTAATTTATTTTAATTTCAGAAAGAAAACAGGAACTGCCTTCTCTTGACTTCCTTCCTGCCTTGCCACCTGCCCCTCCTTCCCTGGGACAGACAACAGGGGCACCTTATTGTGGGAGATCACAGCCTTCTTCCCTTCAAGCTGGACAGAGCCTCAGAGCCCTCCTTAACCCATTGCTGAGGGCAGCCATTTCCAACCGGCTGACTTCATGTGAGACATGAGACCTAATCACCATCCTCAGCCTGGCGAGTCAGGGAAGATGTCTGAATAAGACCGGGTATGCCTGCAGAGTGTTTAAGGATGCACAGGACTTCGGGGAAAGGCAGTGCCAGTGGGGAGTTAGAGAGAGGGGACTCCAGGTTGGAGGACAGGGACTAGAAGCTGACGTAATCTGAGTGCCAACGTGGCGACAGAAACGGGGCTTCCTTCCTCTCCTGGTGGCCCCAGGCCCACAGCTCTGACTTCTGAAATTGCTCCCTTTCCTGCAAAGCCACGAACACAGGCCTTCGTCAGCCATGTGGCTGTTGGATCCCAGGATGCAGGAATAAATGACACTGCATCCCTGGGGTTCACAAGCTTTTGGAGGTAATTGGGTGGAAAACAGGCACAGATGCAGATGTGCACATGCCCCACGGAGCATCGGGGAGGGGCATTTTTTTCCGTGAGGAGGGAGTGCTGTGTCCACAAAGACCTCATCAGGAAGCTGGTGTCACAAAGAGCAGGTGGTGCATGCACAGACCATATTCTGTTTATTCATCATCCATCCATGGACCCTTGGATTGCCTCTGCCTTTTGGCTGCTGTGAATAATGGTGCTGTGAAGACAGGTGTACACATATCTCTTGGAGACTCTGCTCTCAATCCTTTTAGGTACTTACCCAAGACGTGGGATTTCTGGGTCATCATCGAGTACAGGTCTGGTTTTGAGGGTAATTGCTTATCCTTGCCAGGTGGCCATGAGCCTTAAGCAGAGTACATGTCAGCCCCTGTACAGGGTCCGGCTTACAGTAGGTGCCCAATAAATGCTTGTTGCTATGACCGCACGGAAGGGCAGAAACATCCATGCCTGTCTACTCTGGAAGGTTAACCTGTCTGGAGTATAAGGGTTTACGTGTATGTCCTTCTGAGCCCAACTGCCAATCTGTTCCTTGCCTTTTCAGACATTACTTTGAAGTGTTTGAATAAAAACAAATGCTCGGAATGTACATCAACTATACTTCCATAAATTTTTTTTTAATTAAAAAAATGAAAACAAATGCTTGGCAGCTCCAATACTATTATTTATGCCACCTTTCTTTCATTATTTATGTGTTATTCTCAGTATATTAACACGAAGCACTGGTCGTGTTATGAGACGGAAATTTTACTATTTATATGCAATAAATGTATTCATTAATAATTGACTGGATTACGTAGACGGCACACAAATATAGTGAATTATTAATTTATAACACACTGGGGGGATTTATAAAATCCTAGTAAATACAGTCTTTAATCAACTATAGACTTTTAAAAACCACTTTATACTACGGCTCAGATCTTGTTTACCTATAGCCCCTAATTGAATATTTATATATTTGCATATTAGCAGATATAAGCTTACATTAAAAAAAATAGCTAAGGTATCCTTTCAGAAAAGAATCCTCAAAATGGAATGCAAAAAAATACTGAGTCAATAAAGGGATTCGCCACGACTGAATCTGCTAATTAGAATTCAATGTCCATGGTTAGAATATCAACAATCACTCGATTGCCCCAAAATATCCCGTTTCTTAGACTCACAGACTTAGAGATGAACTTCTGGTTAGCAGTGGGGGAAGGGTGGGGGAGAGAGCTAGATTGGGAGTTTGGGATTGACATGTACGCACTGCTGTGTTTAAAATGGATAACCAGGGCTTCCCTGGTGGTGCAGTGGTTGAGAGTCCGCCTGCCGATGCAGGGGACGCGGGTTCGTGCCCCGGTCCGGGAGGATCCCGCGTGCCGCGGAGCGGCTGGGCCCGTGAGCCGTGGCCGCTGAGCCTGTGCATCCGGAGCCTGTGCTCCGCCACGGGAGAGGCCACGGCAGTGAGAGGCCCGCGTACCGCACACACACACACACACACAAAATAATAATAATAATAAAATGGATAACCAACAAGGACCTACTGAGCACAGAGAACTCTGCTCAATATTCTGTAACAACCTAATTGGGAAAAAAACTTGAAAAAGAATAGATACATGTATACCTATAATTGAATCACTTTGTTGTACACCTGGAACTAGCACAACATTGTTAATCAACTGTACTCCAATATAAAATAAAAAGTTAAAACAGCAACAACAAAAACCATCAAAATATCCAGTTTCTCTACAGCCTAATGACGGAGGCAGATTTCACTGCATGCATTTCACAGCAAGGAGGCAATTTTTTAATATTAAGAGAACTTAAGACATTGGATCTCTAGCTAGAAAAATGCACGTATTAGCCAGCATTTGTTGTGGAACAAACAGCCCCGGAACTCAGGAGGATTTATTTTCTCTTGGAGGTCATGGACTGGCGGGCTGACTACCAGCAGGGTTACCACAGCCGCCATTTTGCACACCATCCAGCGAAGTGACGCTTCACACACAGAACTTAAAAATGAACCTCACTGATAAGCAGGAAATGTTTATTTTGTATGAACAACTTGGTGTTTTCAACCATGACTCAAGATAATTATGAAGGCTTTGGGGATGGATTTTGGAATCCGTTGAAGACATTTCTAAAGCAAAACAATGTGCTTAGAAAAATGGATATTGTGTGTGCAAGGTACCACCTGTGTCTCGAGTGTATACCAATTTCTAAAGGGTTTCTTGATCATCCTAAAAGGAAGCCACCAGCTTTGTGGAAATGCTCGTCAAAAGCCGTCAGGTACAAAATAATGCCATTTGCAGCAACAAGGATGGACCTAGAGATTGTCCTAGTGAGTGAAGTAAGTCAGACACAGAAAGACAAACAACATCCGATATCACTTATGTGTGGAATCCAGAAGAAAAAAGGGTACAAATGAACTTATTTACAAAGGACAAGTAGAGTCACAGACGTAGAAAACAAAGTTATGGTTACCAAAGGAGAAAGGGTGGTAGGGATAAGTTGGGAGATCGGGATTGACATGTACACACTATTACATATGAAATAGGGAATTAATAAGAACCTACTGCATAGCACAGGGAACTCGACTCAATACACTGTAGTGGTCTAGATAGGAAAAGAGTCTAAAAAAAGTAAAAAAGAGTGGATATATGTATATATATAAAAAAAGCCATCCTATGGAATTTATTCCTGCTGCTTGTGGGAGTCATAATGGAAGAAGTTCAGAAATACTCAGAGACCTCTGGAAGAAAGTTCACAGAGATCATTAAAGGCATGGAAAACTGGTTCTAAGAGAATGTTCCAGAGCAAGTGGAGTTATTCAGAAGCCTGGGAGATGCTTCAAACAACCCGTACACGACTCGGCGAGGAACCCTGGCCTCCTAAGTAGCTTCTGCTCGTGGGCACTAAAAGCAGGAGTTTTGAAATGGTCCCAGAGGGAAGCCAATCAGACGGAAATCAACAGGTGAGGAGGGTCAGAGCTGCCAAAGAGAGGCACAGAGGGAAGACTTGTGACGTCTGTGCCGCAGGGATCCTGCAACCCCGTCGGGTACCTCTCACCACCTCCAGGAAGGCTCATCCAGAACGAGGGCTGATGGGCAGTGGCCTGCCTGTGCCAGTGGACGTCTAGTGCCTTCCCCTCGCCAGAGATAGTGTGTCCTTCCTTACAGAGCCCCAGGAGGACAGAGCCTAATCCACCTCTGCAAGAGCAAGACCCACGTGTGCCCCCGCTAAGCGTCTACACCACATCTTCCTGGGGGTGCGGTTTGGAGATTTCTGAGCAAAAGTGAGAGTCAAGATCTAAGCCTCAGGGAACCCCCTGACCATTCAGCAGTGACAGGCATCTCTTGAAAATTACATTTCTTCATCTGAGTCACGGAACAGTTGCTCAAAGCCATCCGGGCGTCTTTCCTGCTCAAAGTCTCCAAGAGAAGAAGATAATCTGATATCATGTGGAAAAAAAAAAACAAAAAAGCTTTCCCCAAAGAAGCCCGTCAGAGTCTCTCACTGTCATAACCCATCGCGTGAAAAGAAATATACACGGAATCTGCCACTTCAGAACAGCACGCGAAATACAGAAAAAGAGAGTATCCATTTTAAATCCGGCTCCTCTCTCCCCGAGTGCCCTCTAGGTGTTCTCAGATGTCTCTTTTTTGCCTGACACACAGTAAGTCAGAACGTATCTCAGGAGTGGAAACACGAAAACCTGTTTACCGATGTGTTTGGTTGTCATCTTGTTCTTGTACAAGGCATCTCCTCTGCTCCCTCCCCACTGGGGCCCAGCAAACCTACCTGACAAGTCCTCTACCATTCGGTAAAAGGGTCCATAAGCTCTCCAGCTACAGGGAATGCTTTTTGTAGGAAAAGGCAATGCCTCTGAAAGAAATAAAGGCATTTTTTCCCTTGCTGGTCTTCAAAGGATGAACTTCATGAATGTCCTGGGGCTGTAGGAACTAATGACCGCAGACCAAGTGGATTCAAACAATAGAAATTCATCCCTCTCCAGTCCTGGAGACCGGACACCTGAGGTCAAGGTGTCTCAGAGCTGCGCTCCCTCTGGAAGCTCCAGGGGAGGGTCCTTCCTGCCTCTTCCAGCTCTGGGGACTCCAGGCGTCCCTGAACTTGTGGCCACATCCCTCCCATCTCCGCCTCTGTCTTCACGTGGCTTCTCCTCTGTGTCTGTGTCTCTCCTCTTCTGCCTCATATAAAGACCCTGTCATTGGATTTAGGGCCACCCTCATGCAGGAGGACCTCATCTCAGACCCTTCACTTCATCACATCTGCAGAGACCCTGTTTCCAAATGAGGTTCCATTGCACACGTCCGTGGATTTAGGGTCCTTTCCGTTTATGGTGCCTAGTTACGGCAGCCCTAAAAGTTGACACACAGAGCAAGATTGCTATGTTCAGAACACAATCCATAGCCCACAGACACTGAGGAGGAAAAACTGCATCTTCCAGCAATGACACTTCCCATAGATCTCAGCTGGGTCTTAGAACAAGTGTCCCCAGTTGTTACAACCAGGAGCTTCTGGTAACAATCCAAATGTGCTTTGCTCTAAACTGAGAAAATGGTTAAGTGTGGAATTTGGCATAACTGGACTTGAAGGGGGTGGGTGTGTGGATGAGTGTGGAGAATGTAATCTTTTCTTTCTCAGGGAAGAAACAGGGATGAAGGCTGGGAAGCCCCCCATGGAAGTCAGCCTCTGCTGGGAATTAACTGCTCACATGGAATCAAAGAGTCAGGCGATGCTTTCGGCTTTTTACTACTAGAGACATTTGTGTGCAACCGGCTTCTGGGTTCACAGTTTCCCTTTCCTTTATTGATAACCGCTGCAGTGAAAAGTCTTGCCCACAAAGCCCTTCTGCACTGTCAGACACAGTGAAATCTCCCTACGTGTCCCTCTCCTTAGATTGGGTGAAAGTCCCTCCCACAGCAAGGCAAGAGCCAACCCATCCACTGACAACCCATCCACTGACTGATTTCAACACTTGTTGCGACATGACCTTTCTATTGCAATAGTCTTTATAAACTGTCTCTTGTTGCCCCAAGCAATTAGGGGCTCCACCAGGACAAAGGTTACTGTTTCCATTGTAACCCAACCTTGATCTTGGGATGCTCAGAAAACGCTGTGTGAATTGATGAATAGTCCTCTTCTTTATGCCAAAATGTGCCCTTCAATTCATTTCCATCCCAGGTAGCCTCCTCATCTGATGAGTTCAATATGGCGGCCCCTTGCCCTCATCACCACCACCAAAACATCCAGAAGGGACCCAAAGTCCTTCTGATGGGGCCGTCTTGTTTGAAATGGTCTCTCTGTATGTGACGAATGGCACCCTGGTCTCCCAAGTTATGCCTCGGAACAAGATACTTCATTACTTCCCTTGAGATGCCCTTGACTTTGGCAAACTACCCTTCCAGTCCATCCACCCATGCACTTACTGGGTCTCCCACTCACCATGGTCCACTGTGCACCCCTGTCTCCTTCCTTCTCCTCCCCACTTCCTCCGTGTCAACCAGACATCACCCCTGGATTCATCCACACCCATCAGCCCTGGTTTGGTTTAAATTCATTCTCCTCAGTACAAAATACACAGTCTGTGTCGGGTACCGCCCTGGGTGCTCCAGGTACAGGCAGATGATTCCAGAAGGATACTTGAAACCCGCATCTACCATGACTCTCCTCCCATCCAGCAACCCTCTTTCTCTGCACGCCCCCAGACAGGGACCCGATCCAATCAACCACTCCACAACTAGACCTTTCAGGAAAGATTGCTGAAATTGCATACTGTTTCACACTCTGCGTACTCAGAGTGTGACGTGATGCAAAGATAACCTCCAAGAAAGGCCTACAAGTTGGTGGCCCCCAGAGGTGACATTTATATATGCAATGGTGACCACGGCGTGCTCTGTGCAGGTCCGCACAATCACCCACGTGGCCTCACCTGCCCCCGCCTGCACCAGGGAGCAGAGGATGCAAGACGCGTGGCCTCAAGGTGCACACGTCTCTGTACCAAGTGATCTCACTTAAAGTATGACCTCGGAGCTTCTAATCATCCATCGGCAGAAGTGCATGAATCAATAATTAATGCAAATAAAGAAAAGCATGTCAGGGGGCTCAGGACCTTCCCGAGTTCCCTTATAACGGAAGTATTGATCTTTGATGTGATTCACGTCTTTGATACACTAGCCCGCTCCTCAGAGACTGTCAGCTTCCTGGGGTTTGAAGCTATTCCTAATTTGGGTTTTTACTCAGTTATCTTACCTATCTATCATCTAATCTATCTATCTAGGTATCAATCATCTATCTAATCTATCTATCTATCATCTATCTCTATCATCTATCAATCTACCTGTCAATCATCTACCTATCTGCACACATATACATGTATATACATACATGTATACATCTTCATTCAATACATACAGTGACTTGACTTTATTCAATACACACAGTGACTTCAAAGCCTCATTGCCATTAACTGTGATTATGTTTGAACTACGATAGACCAACCTTTAAAAAATTCACATCGCCCACCATATGACCTTTCTCACTGTCCCATAAAACAGGCACGGATAATTTTCGTGGTGACCAACTCAAGCTGTACATGAAGGTATGGATTTTGCAATTTTCATGAAGGCTGCTGATTCCCCCAAGTTTCTTGGAGTCATGATTCTTTTTCCCATCTCTTATCTTTGCCTTTTTAAATAAACACTGCTAAGAGTGCTTTCACTTCTTCAAAATGTCGACCCTGTATCCTGTCGGCTGAAGATGATGTTTATAAACAAAATCTGCTAAAAGCCGAGTACGCGTTCTGTACTGAGGCTTGTCACCATTTGAACCCAATGCTGATGATTCCTTGGTGGCTTTTTTACTCTTATCCTAATATGCTCAGCTGTTGCACTTAACTTGTAAGCTACACCTCCCACAGTTCTGACCCTTTCAAGCAATAGATTCCTTTCCCCTCTTGGGAAGGGACGCGGGTGTTTCTTTCCATCCTTTATTTGATCTGCATACACATATTGATGGTACGTAATGTGCAGAGGTAGGAACATTGAGCGAAGACTGGTGAGAAAACACGACGCAGGAGAGGCAGTCCTTTCTCAAGCGAAATTCGTGAGTTTTTGACGGCGTCAGCCGTTAATCCCCGTGGTTTGTTCATGTGAACGTGTCCCTCAAGTACGTGGCGCTCTGTTCACACCCTCCTCTCCCACGCCCGCCATGAGCGCTTTAGTGGTGAAAATGCACATCCCTCACCTGGTTTGCTTCTTTTATATTTTCTAGTTTGTGGTATTTTGTTTAGATTCCACACATAAGTGCTATCATATGATATTTGTCTTTCTCTGTCTGACTTACTTCACTCGGCATGATCACCTCTAGGTCCATCTGTGTTGCTCTAAATGGCATTATTTCATTCTTTCTTATGGCTGGGTCATATGAGAACTTATTTTTAGAAATAGGAGCAGACTCACATATACAGAAAACCAAGTAGTGATCACAAGGGGTGGGGGCAATATAAGCCTAGGGGATGAAGAGGTACAAACTACTATGTATAAAATAAATAAGCTACAAGGATATATTATACAACAGGGGGGACGAGAGCCAATATTTTATAATAACTATAAACGGAGGATAATATTGAAAAACTGTGATTCACTATATTGTACATCTGTAACATATAATATTGTACACCTGTTACATATAATATTGTACAGCAACTATACTTCAATAAAGACAAACAAACAAAACAAATAAACCTTCCATCTGCGAACCCTTGGCTAAGCAGTAAAGAGTCTTGGTTCCCTTGGGTGCCGCACCTGAGAGGGTCTAGCTCTTGGCTGTGGTCCCATCACCGTTCAGGTCTTGAAGTTTTGGGGCCGTGAATGTGAATGTCCGCTGGGCACCGGGTGGGGGTCGGGTGGAGGATGCCTCCTTAGGGAAGGTTCCGGGAGAACCCTCTCTCCTCCACCCAGACTGGAGGACAGGCAAGCCGTGTGGTTTTAACACCAGACATCTGGATGCGTCAACTTTTAGCCCTGAAGCCCCGTCTGCAGTTGTCAGAACTCACCTAGCTCCACTCGTTTGCTAAAAGGAACGTCAACCTAGAAGAAAAAAACTAGGATGACCCACCGAGTTAACGGCCATCGAATCGGAAACAGATGGATTCACATTTTGGCAGACATATTCATGAATTTGGAAACGAGAGAGGTTCTCGGAAAAGTGCACAGTGGGCAGCGGAAAAATCATTTTAAGATGTTGCCGTGACCTCACCGCAAGCCAAGATGGCCCTACCTACAACAAACAAGCTTTTCTTGGAAGTTTCCCCGGTGTTTCTCCTGGCTGACTTGTCAGTTCCACTTAGCAGGCTTTCCCAAATCTGGGTCCAGCCCCTGCCCATCACAGCCTCCCCAGGCAGCAGCTCAGGGGCATATGGTGCCTCCAAGGGGCACCCCGACTCTGAGTGAGCCCAGGTCCAGGGCCTGGGACGCTGATTGGATTTGGATCTGTGGCACCAATGCTCCTCCCACAGTTTCCTGAGCGGCTCCTCAACGTGGGAATCTCAGACCACCTGTAGCCCATCCTTCTCTCAATGTTCTACTCCTTCTATGACTAACATCCCCGAGACATTCTCTCCGTGAGAATTATGAGCTTCTCCAGGCCTCCAAAAGTGACGCTCAGAGATGATTCCAAGGTGGGAAGTCCTGCAAAGGAGAGACTGAATCTTGGAAGCTGGGGAGGTGAGGAGGGAGAGGAGAGAGGTGAGGAAGGTGGGGATGGAGGGAGGGATAAGAAGGAGTTGGTGGGGAGGAGACAGAGGCAGAGGAGGGGAGTGATTGAGTGCTGGGGGATGGGCAGATACTTGGTGGAGGTGCGGGGGGTGGGGGGGCGGAAGTGGAGATGGGGAGGGGACATGGTTCAGCTTGGGGAATTGGTTATGGGGTGTCTGGGGTTGAGAAGGTGACGATGGTGGAGCAGGGGCGGGGATGGTGGAGAGGGGGCGGGGTTGGTGGAGGTGGGGGGCGGGGTTGGTGGAGCGGGGGCGGGGATGGTGGAGCGGGGGCGGGGATGGTGGAGGTGGGGGGGCGGGGTTGGTGGAGCGGGAGGTGTGGGAGGTGAAGCTAGGGATGGGAAAATTTTCAGTTTGGGGAATTGGGTATGGGATGTGTGGGTTGAGGAAGTGCTGTTGATGGAGGGGAAGGTGTGCGTGGCCGAGGGGATGGTGGGGATATAAGGAAATGAAGGGGATGGGAGTGAGGTCGGCTGGGAGATGAGCAGAGTGGCAGTTGATGATGTGGGGAGTTGGTGATGGGATGGCCGAGGTTCAGGAGGTGAGGCAGGGGGTATGGCAGGTGGGGCTGGCAGGGAGTGAGGCAAGGGGTAAGTGGGACGGTAGGTGGTGTGAAGGCTGGTATGCATCCTTCGTGTGCAGTGGTGGACACACACCTCTGAAGGGACTGGGCAGGGAGTGTAGGACATGGGTGTCCCTCTAGGACTCAGGCCAACCTGCTCCCCAGGGCACGCACACGCCCCCTCCTGGGGTGGAGGATTTTCCAGAGTCATGGTCGCCAGGGACTCACTGTCTCTCCCCAGCACCATCCCGTCCATACTGTGTTCCTGGTCCAGCAATGTGTAGCGACACCCTTTGTTCTCCGCCCCAGCCATGGCACATCAGGGAAGTGGGGACATGTCCGTCCCCTCCATTTGTAGCTTCTGGTCCTGCCAGAGTGTGAGGACACCCATGTTCTTCCCCTCCTGTCCTCGGACATCAGGGGTGTAGAGACAACCCCATCTCCTCCTTCCCCAGTTCGGGAACATCGGGGCACCCAGACAGCTCTAGCCCCTCCGTCCTATGTTCCTGGTCCAGCAGGTGTGTGGAGACACCCACGTGCTTGCTCCCCTGTCCTTGGAGATCCGAGCGTGGTTGCAGCCCCACTGCACAACACACAACCCGTACAGCTGGTCCAGAGTCCTATTTCTTGCTTTCACAGCAGTTTAGCTTTGTCCCCTCATTTAACCCAAAGGCTCTTGGAGACCTTAAGCTCCGTCCCAGCCCTGAAAGCTCATCATTTCCATCAGAACTGAAGCCCGTGGGCCCCGCTCTCTCTTCCAGCCCGTGCCCTGCCTCTAGGCTGAGCTGCTCCTGCCTCGTCTCCCCTTCCTTTCCTCCAGGAGAGTTTGCCTAACACCCCTCACTTTGTGGCAGCTGCTTGCTTTGTACTATTTTAATTGGTGCTGGGGTCCAGCAGGGTTACAAGCCCCGTGTTGACACTAACGGGGCTTTAATAAGATGTCTAAGAGGTAACGGGAGTCCGGGGCTCTGTAAATGTTTTAATTCACACAGAAACCCACCCACGTATTTCCACGTACACCCACTGTGGTCAGGACATAAAACTGACGGCAGTCTGCGGTGGATTTTTCCACACTGCCTCTTAAAGTACTTTCTCCTCCCTCCTCCCTGAGGTCCCCAGCCCCCGCGTCTTAGGTTTTTTTTTTTCCTTCTCCGAACTGGGCTACAATGATCTTCGCCAGCCTGAGCACCTAGGAAAATCGCCCTTTACGACGTACCATATTTGCCTGCAAGAACCCCCGTTGAAGAAAGCAGTTTTTGTTGCTCCTGTGTATTCAAACATGCATTTTGGATCATGGATGAACCCCCGGCTGCACAAAAAACGTGCTGGAGATGTTCCTTCCCGGGTATTTTTGTCTGTCTTCTCTGCACTGGGAAGACACACTTAGCCGCGTGGTTTTATGTGGCAGGGAATTAGTGGCTCTGAGGATACTTTGAATGCATTGACATAAGGACGCATCTTTAGGTCACACCTGTTGTGCACAATCTGCACTGCCCAAAGACTGGAAGATGAGGATGCATCTCCACGGATGAGAGGGAGGTGTTGGAAGACAGGGACTCCCGAATGTGAACTTCTGACTTGAACAACGGCATTAAAACGTGCTGGGGTCTCCTTGGAGCACAGAGAATGGGGATCCCTTGCTGTGGTTCTGTGGAACAGGGCTCGGAAGAAGGGGAGATTTTGCAGATGGGTCTGGGCACAGAGGAACAAGGGACGCAGCCGTGTGTGTCTTCCCTACTTGGCAAAGAACCTCACCCAACCACGTCACCTGCTCTGTTTTACTGGAAAGAAGCCGCAGAAACCATGGCAGGTGTTCTAGCCTCTGCTCCTCCGAGTCTGACTATTTTGCAGACCTCACATATGTGGAATTGTGCAGTACACGCCCTTCTGTGGCTGGCTCATTTCACTCAACATCATGCCCTCCAGGTCCATCCACGTTGTTTCAAGTGGCAGGGTCTCCTTCTTTTTCAAGGCTGAATAGTATTCCATTGTGTATCTAAAACCATGTTTTCTTTATCCATTCATCCACGGACACACACTTGAATTGTTTCCATATCTTGCCTATCGTGAATAATGCTGCAATGAACATGGGGGTCCAGCAAGGTCTCTTCAAGACCGACTTCACGTCTTTGGGAGTATAAATAAAGCCATTTTATTAAAAAAATTTTTAGTTTATATTGGAGTAGAGTCGATTAACAATGTTGTGTTAGTTTCAGGTGTAGAGCAAAGTGATTCAGTTATACATAGACCAGTATCTATTCTTTTTCAGATTCTTTGCCCATT
The DNA here is from genome assembly GCA_036417435.1 of Inia geoffrensis. Lineage (NCBI taxonomy): Eukaryota > Metazoa > Chordata > Mammalia > Artiodactyla > Iniidae > Inia > Inia geoffrensis. The sequence goes on along the minus strand of CM070920.1, from coordinate 588,080 downwards.
TAGGTCATTATAGAATATTGAACAGGGTTCCCTGTGCTCTACAGTAGGTCCTTGTGGGTTCTCTGTTTTATATATAAAGCTATTTTAGAAAGGAAAGAAACAATGTCAGGCATACCCACCATGTAGCTGCTGTAGGACAAAGAGGAAAACAATAAGAGCTGGCATTTCCCTCACCAACCAGGAGGCATTAAGAGTTGGGTGGCTTAAAAGGGGAAACATGGTGGGAGAGGGATAGATCTGGAGCTTGGGAGGAGCACACGTACACTATTATATATAAGATAGGTAATCAACAAGGACCTACTGTATAGCATGGGGAACTCTACTCAATATTGTGTAACAACCTATACGAGAAAAAAATCTAAAAAAGAGTGAATATATGTATATGTATAATTGAATCACTTTGCTGTACACCTGAAACTAACAAAACTTTGTATCAACTATTCTCCAATAAGATAAAAATATTAAAAAGATAGAGTTGGGTGGTTTTAGCGATAAAGACCATGGACCCTAGAAAGTCAGTGGGACCCCAGTCTCCCCCTTTACTAACTGCCTGATGTGGGCCAGTTGGTGTTCCTGGGCTCACAACCTCTTCCCCCTGTCTTCAGAGGGCATCGCACTGAACTCTCACTTCCGTGATCACATCTGCATCATCTCCGGATGATGAGCCCCCTTTATAAGTCCCTTTAGACACCTTGTTGTTTGTAGGTATGTGGGGAGGTTCTCAGCCAAGAGTCCTCACCTGTTGACAGGTATGGGTGATCTCCCGGTGTCTGTTTGGCTAAGAGATGTACAGGGAATCATTCATTACACAAGAAGCTCCTTTCTCTGATCAGATTGTCACTGGGAGGTCACAGATGTAATCTCAGAGAGGATTGGGAGCCAGTGTAGACATTCAAGCCTGTTGCTACCTGACATGAGCAACTCATTCCCCTGGGAGCACCTGTGTCATCCTGCCAGGTAACACCCCATCATGACGAGTCTTTTCCAATGTGAGTCTCTCCAACACGTGGATGGCTTACCGAGAGGAGAGGCAAGTAATGCTCAGAGCTGCCTGCCCCCCACCCCGGTCACCTGGCCAGCAGGAAGTACATGGCTGAAGCCGGAGGGGACAGGAGGCGGCCAGGGCAGCACCCCGATGAGGTCAAATGACGAGGTGCAGAGTGACTGTCATCCCGCTTCGCCTGGAACTGAGGGGGTTCCTGGGAAGCAGGATTTTTACTTTTAAAATGGGGTTAGTCCCACCTTGCTTCTCCCAGCCAGGTAAACACAGATGGCTCCCTTTGACCTCCAGACCATATGTATCCCTTTTGTGACTGTGTTTCTCATCCAAGTAAGCCCCAAATGTAAATCCATCACCTGGATCCTTATAAAAAAAGCACTGGGAGATTTCAGGTCCACAGAGGAGAAGCCACATGAAGACAGAAGCAGAGGCAGGAGGGAGGCGGCTCCAAGCCCAGGGATGCCTGGGGCCCCCAGAAGCTAAGAGAGGCAGGAGGGACTCTCTCCTAGAACCCAGCCTTAAGTTTTCCTTTGCAAATACACGTGCTCCTGTGGCCAGAGCTGTCAAAAATCAGGTCTCTGTACTCCAGATATGTTCGTTGACAAGTGACTTTACCAAAAGCGTTGAGAAGACGGGGCAGCCTGACTGCTTCCTCTGAGACCTGCAGACACCCGCCCTCCAGGGAAAACCTGACCCCGTTTCTCTTCCCAGTCATCGTGCGCTTGATGGCGCGTCTCCCACCAGGATAACCAGGAGGAAGTTATCTGAGGAATGGACCCCATTTCCAGGACCAGTGCCTCTGTAACCTAGCCTTCTCTTCCCCCTAGAACAAGGGGAAATGTCCCTAAATGACTTTGCAGAATTGCAAGCATGCATAGCAGGGTATGAGTTTGCTTGGGGATCTGAGCAAATACCACACACGGGGCCGCTTAAACATTAGACATTTATGTCTCCCAGTCCTGGAGGCTGGAGTCTGAGATCCAAGGGTCAGCAGGGCTGGTTCCTCCTGAGGCCTCTCTCCTGGGCGTGTAGACGGCCGTCTCTTCCCTGTGTCCTCACAGGGTCGTCCCTCTGTGTGTGTGTTCTGATCTCCTCTTATAAGGACACCAGTCCTATGGGATCAGGACCCACCCTAGTGACCTCATTGTACCTTCATCTCCTGTTTAAAGGCCTCATGTCCAAATTCAGCCACATTCTGAGGTCCTGGGGGTCAGGGCTTCAATGTAGGAACTTGGGAGGGGGGTGACACAATTCAGCCTATGACCGTCCCTAAGACCAGAGCCCCTTCTTTCTTTTAGGAGGAGATTTCCCTGAAATGTTATGACATATGTTAGTCATGTGCAGTGATTGGATGACAGGGAAACGGAGGATCACTGAAGGAGGAAAGAGCCACTGGCCCCCAGTTTGCTTCAGTCTGGGGTCCCCAGGTGAACTCACCCCTGGGAGGTCAGCAGAGTTGCTGGGCAGCGGAGATACATCTGCTGGCTGATCCCAATGGAGTCCTCAACCACGGGGAACCCCAGGGTGATCACGCTCTTCCAGATGCCAGAATCCTGCCCATGCTGGGTGTAGCAAGGGGTGCAGAGGCAGACAGCCTCTCCCCCTGAAGCTCCGCTGAGACTCATGGCAGCCCTCCTCTTGCCCGTCCAACCAAAGGACTTTGCGAATGGCTACAGGAGCCACCGTGGCATGGGAGAAATATCTCCGTCTTTATTACACAGCCACCTGGGGACCGCTGAATTAGATTGCTGTTCTATTCAGCATTTCCCTCTGCTCTAAAACGACTACCCTGCACATTTCTCAGTGACTGGCACGCTTCGTGGGTACGTCCCGCTGGAAGGCACGGGGAACGGGACATTTCGAAAGCCTTGTCGCAAACTTTAGAGTCAAGTGGCCGGTAGGGTAGGTGGACCATACCTTCTGCTTCAGTTCTCTGATGACAACTGACAAATGTCGGGGCAAAAACCCCCAAAGTTAGAAGAATGCATCCACGTTTCTTAATATCAGGCCATCGCTATTGTCATTTGTCTTCTGATTAGCAAGACCCAGCTAATGGACTTACCATTATGGTTCCTAAGCAGCCCCTTCTCTCTTCCCCGCCGAGCTAAGCACGTAGGAAATTAACCAAGTCTGTGACCCAACAACCAACAATTCATAAATTCATTAGATTAAAAAAAAAAATAACACTAGCAACATAGCAATTCTCTTTAATAGGTTTCGTTCTTATGTCTAATTTACATTTCTGCCTGCCTTTGCAAAGATATTACTTCATTAAGATTTTTTTTTTTCTAAATGAGAGAAATTTTAATGACTTCTCTTATTTATTGCTTCCATATGTAAGTAGTTATCTTTCTTACAAATGGAAATGAGACCCCAAAATTACCACAAACGGGGCCAGGCCGCGGAGCGCATGTGTTCCCTTTCCGAGAGGGTCCACCTGCCTTCTCGAATTAGCATAACCTGCCCGTCCACTGAGCAGACGCTCTAATAAGTGGGCTTTGAAAGTCGCTCTCGTTAAATTTATTTGGGACCACGGAGAACACGCCATCAGCGTCTCGGCAAATGAGGTCTGATAATATTAAACACCTGGTAAGCCCCGGCCCCCGGGGGACCCCGCGCGGCTGCATTTGACCCCTGGCCACACAGCCCTGTGATTCCTGGGCTGAATTCACACAAGAGGCAATTCTGAGGGAAAACATCTGTTGGCCGAGATGACCTCTGAGCCACAGCAGGAGGGATGGAGGCAGCTGGGCAGGGCTCGGGCCCCGGGTATGGACGAAACAGGTACTTCCTCCACGAGAGGCTGGGGTGCTTGGGATGCCACCAGAAAAACGGAGGGGCCCCAGCATTAGCCTGCCCAGGTGGGTGACAGCGATTTCATCGTCCCAGGGAAACTTGGGATCATTGGGGGCGCCAAGCACTGGGAAGTGAGGGAATGCCTTGTGGAGTCTTCCTGAAAAGGGACGGGAGAGCAGCCTTCATGGGCACAATGCTTCTGCAACTTGCTTTCCCGAGAAGTCGCGCCCCGAAAAAGCTCAGATGGTTAACAGATGGTTAAGCAAAGTGGATCTCAGGAGTAAGGGATAACCTTCTTGTTCTTTAGAGCAACAGAGAGAAGATGGTGACAGAAGGAATTTACACTCAGGGTGCAGGACCTCCAGAGGGAGGACAGGGGCATTTCTGTGTAGATGCAGGTACCCCAGGTGGAGGGCGTGGACATTTCTACATCCGATGCAGGTACCCAGGTGGAGGACAGAGGTATTTCTGTGTAGATGCAGGTACCCCAGGTGGAGGACAGAGGTATTTCTATGTAGATTCAGGACCTCCAGATGGAGGACAGGGGCATTTCTATGTAGATGCAGGTGGAGGACAGGGGCATATATCTTACAGAGTGCAAGTATTCCTGAGAGCTTCCAGGTGGGTTTCAGACCAGTGGGATTCAGCCCCCTTCTGTGACATGGTGGACTCTCGCATGATATCTCCTCTTCTTGATGTAGAAATATCTCCGAAGGATGTGTTGGAAATGCCTGTCTTTCATAGTGGGGCCTCCAGGTCCCTTCCAAGGTCTGCCCATAAATCAGGGCACAGGGTTTGGCGGTCTCTTGTGTCTCCGCCCATCACCAGGATACCCCAAGGAGACCTTCTTTTGCCATTGCTCCGTCTGACACCACCTTCCCACGTTTCATTTCTCATTTTTGTCAACAGGTCTGGGCAGTGAAAGGCACATATTTCATCTCTCCTTTTATTTATTGAGTGCCTCTCCTGAAGCAGGGTGGCAGGGCGGGAAGGTAAGTCCCCCAAATCCTTCCGTTAGTTTCTTCCTACGCAGTTTTCAAGGTCACTCTCGAATGGAGCGGGGGGGGGGGGGGGGGGGGGGGGGAAGCCCAGGGTTGTGGGGGGGAGTGTGTGTGGGAGGGAGGGAGGAGCGGAGGGCCGGCGCCAGCAGGCTCCCCTGGAGCTGTCATCACCACAGCCTCACCTGGTGGGGCCCCTCCAGTGGCCCCGGCACTAGCTTTCCGTTTCCACATCCTCAGGGACTCTGCAGTGCTCAGATATTAAACAGCCAATTTGGGACCATTTAAAAAAAAAAAACAACAACAAAATACAGGCGAGGAAGGGGGGTGGCCGTGTCTGTGCTGGGGGAATTCAGCTCCAACTTGTCAGAAACCATTTCTGCCTGGGTGTGGGCAGCCTTCAGATCCAACCGGTTTCCTATCACTCTGGCCCCGGCAGTGTTTCTCTGCATGTCCCCGACGTGAAAGGTCACGGCCACGCAGGGCGTGCAAAGTGTCTCATTAATGCAACTAGATTCTTGGGGGAGGGAAAAAAAGAGAGAGACAGAGAGAGAGCAAGAAAGATTATTGGCGCACTCTAGGACAGCAGCCTTTTTTTTTTCTTTCTTTCTTTCTTTTTTTTTTTTGCCGTCATCGTTTGCCTGGCGTTTTGGTACTGGCAGAGATCCCACATCTGAAACCCATCACCGGAGCCTATTAGTTTTTTCCAAGTCGTATCAAAACTCGGTTTCATAATGAGGCATTCATGCCGCCATATTTTGGGGGGTTTAAACAATTTGCAATCTATTTCCAAGATGACTGAGGTGGAAATGAGGCGAACACAAGTTCTCTGAGCAACTTCCTCACTTTTCTCGTCAGACACCGACTACAACTGAAGCACAATTGCCTTCACCCCGCTGGAGTCATCACTTTCCATCAGGCTGCTGGCGTGATCCCTGCCAGGGTCGATCAGAATGTCCTCTTGTTGACGAGGCTCCGTCACTTCCACTTACCAGTGAGAACGTCAATGTGTCAAGGGTTTTTAAGGCTGGGAGTTTGGAGACAACCCTCACCAATTTCTCTCGGAGCCAGAGGGTTGAATCACACCTCCCCCTTCTCCCCAAATGTCCTGACTCTACAGAGTAACTTAATGTGATGGCAGCCTCTCGCCACTGGAAAAACAGGGAGGGAAATTTTTTAAGATTATTCCCCTGGGGAAGTACAAAAGGACTAATATCCCATTCCTGCCTCTTAGAGAAACTCTGGGCTTTTCTATCGGCAAAGTAACAATTAAATGGGAGCTGGATAATGAGTCTTCACATTTCGATAAGCTTCCAAGTGCCATCTGTGTAGGGAAATGATGCTGGCTGGCTGGCTGGCCATGTCTCTGCACCAGCCAGGGCCAGGCACCCCTTCTTGAAATCTCCGACTTCAGGCAGACAGGCAGACCCCGTATCTCAAATAAATGCAGCATGTGGGAACGTGGGGTGTGGAGGGGACCCAGGGCCATCCAGCGGTTCGGAGCCTGCACAATGCCGTGCCCACAGACCGCAGGGAGGGTCTTAGAACGCAGCCCAAGCCAGTGTTTTCGCATTTGGGAAATGGGTGTTTTAGATCTGGGACAGAGCTCTGGAACAGGAGAGGAAGGGACGCCTATGGCCCGGCCACCTCATGCCAGTCCCCGCAGGGAAGTTGGAAATTGTACCAAGCATCCGTCTAATTGTTTAATGTCAGTCTTACCTGGATCATGGTTTTTGATACCTGCTGTGTTAATTGCACGAACATCGGGCAGGGTCCCGACATAAACATGTATTCTAGTTATCTTGTTTGTTGCAGACGCGGAGGGCTGCCCTGCCGGCCACCCTGCCTACCTGCCCCACCGGCTCCCCGAGGCTCTCTGTTCCAGCCGCTGGCCCAGCCCACGTGTGGGGGTCTCTGTTCGGGCCCCCTCACCTGCATCCGAAGCATTGGCACTGGCTGGCGGCTTCCAAAGCCCGCTGGCTGCCACTCATGCGCTAGACCCCTGGCTGTAAAGTTTTATTCTCCATTTAGCAAATTGAAAATAGGTTTGCCTGCAGTTGGGGACGTGTTAATGAGAGTCATGGCCGGGAGGGTGAGCCTGCAGTTTCTTTATGAATCGGTTCTTTCTTCACAAGGTCAAAGGGAGCCACAGCAAAATAAAATGAAATAAAATAAAAGTAAGAGGCTCTGAGGTCCTTGCAACTCCCCCAGCTGGCACCTCTGGCCTCCCCAAGTCTGTGATAAATCTACTCTGCTATGTGCAGCCTCATTCCGCTTGAAATATATTTGGGGTCTAGGTGATCGTATTTAAATGTTTTCCCCTTAATACTTGGCCATCTATGTCTCTTACGATCTGGAGGCATCAGATGATCCCGTTCTACATATACACACACTCACCACAGACAATTGAATTCACAAAAGATGTAAAACTCAGGTTTATTCCCTAAAAGTGTGTGTTTGAAGGGAACTGTCTCTCTGGTGTATTTTCCTTTCAACTTTTCAGATTTAATCAGTAGTGAAATGATGGAAATTGAACAAAATTCCCATTGTTTAGAATTTAAGCCATGTCTCCCCCCCCACCCCCCCAACCAAATCAGGCCTATGTGATAAACCTATATTTTTGTGCTGACACTTTACATCTCCTAAATAAGTGAACTAGAACGGTATAAAAATGCTTAAAGCTTTTCGTTTTCTCTTTATTTATTTACTTTTCTGATGCAGAGCTGCAGCTCGGAAGCATTCTTGGTGTGAAATTATACATGATTCCTTTTCCAGGGAAGGGGTTTTTGCATCCACAGACGCATTTTTGACAACACCGTCTGAAGCTAAGGCTTTGTAAGGTGACTCCAAATATGGAGTTGATCCAGCCCTCAAGGGGAATCTCACCCCGAAGACGAGAAACAACTAGCTCTGCAAGCCACCTTCAAAATGATTGGCCCTGCTGAGGCACACTGGTGGCTTTTAGCCATGGTATCAGAAGGGGGAACCCCATTCTAGAAGTGGGGATGTGGTGTAAGAGGTTCTGGAGAAGGAAGGATGGTGGGATGTGTATCCATTAGAGATGTTTGGGCACCACTCAGAGACACCTCAAGCTCAATCGGTCAATTGAGACAGAAAGTATTTGCTTAATGTAATGCAAACATCAGCGATAGCCAGCTTTAGGAATGGCTCGATCAAGGCACTTCACACGGCTGCAAGTGCGTGCTTTCTTTTCTCCCCACCTCTCTCTGCTAAACTCCTTGGGGATGGTCCATTTTCAAACAGCCCTTGCGAAAACAAGAAGGCTACAGCAGCTCTCGACACGCGTAGCCGGACATGCAGCGCCTACCTCCGCCTTTTGGCTTGTGTGAATAATGCTGCTATGAACGTCCACAAACCCGTTTTTGCCTGAAGACCTATTTTCAAATACCTTTGAGGGGCCAGACTCAGTCTGGGCTTAGAGTCCCCACCGGAAAAATGAGAAGATGGAACCAGCTGTTTTCTAGAATTATTCCAGCTCACCTGCTCGCAGATCCTGGGTTTAGAAAAAGTCCAAGTGGGAGAATGGGTTTGAGTTTGATTGTTGCAGTATCTCCCCTTTTCTCTCTCTCTCTCTGTCTCTGTCTGTCTCTCTCTTCCCAGGGCTCCTCAAGCATGAGGATTTCTATCACTTAGGATAACTCCTGTCCTTCTCTGATATCCAGTTAGGTAGATGACGCACCTTCTCCCAGTCGTGACGTTGCCTTCACATTGACACAGACTCTAGTTTCATTTTCCTGATGTCCGAGCAAATGGGCACCTCAGCTGGAGACAAGTCCTTCTCTTCGACAAATGACCCAAGCCCACTGCCTGCCACCAGCTGTTCAGTGGGGACTGCAAAACGTCTTTCTTTAAAGCAAAATTGAGATACAGTTCACATAACACAAAATCGACCATTTGAAAGGGTACAACTCCATGACATTTAGCGCATTCACAATATTGTGCAACCCACATCTCTATCAAGTCCCAGAATATTCTTGTCATCGTTCCCAAAGGAGACCCTGTCCCCATAAGCAGTCATTCCCTCTCCCCCAGCCTCTGGTAACCACTAATCCACTTTCATCTCCATAGATATACCTATTCTGCACATTTCCTATAATGGAATCACGCACTACATGGCTGGTGGTGCCTGGCTTCTTTCACTGAGCATCATGGAACATGTGTAAGTGCCTCATCCCTTTTTATGGCTGAATAATATTCCATTTTGTGGATAAACCACATTTTTGCTTTTCCATCCACCATCCACCCATCCATTCGTCCATCTATCCATTTATCCATCCATCCACCTATCCAACCATCCATCATCCTTCCATCCATCCATCCATCATCCATCCATCCATCCATCATCCACCCATCCATCCATCCATCCACCTATCCATCCATCATCCATCCATCCATCCACCTATCCAACCATCCATCATCCTTCCATCCATCCATCCATCCACCATCCATCCATCTACCTATCCAACCATCCATCATCCTTCCATCCATCCATCCATCCATCCACCATCCATCCATCCACCTATCCAACCATCCATCATCCTTCCATCCATCCATCCATCCACCCACCTATCTATCCATCATCCATCCATCCATCCATCCATCTATCCATCCATCCATCCACCTATCCATCCATCATCCATCCATCCATCCATCTATCCATCCATCCATCCACCTATCCATCCATCATCCATCCACCTATCCATCCATCATCCATCCATCCATCCATCTATCCATCCATCCATCCACCTATCCATCCATCATCCATCCATCCATCTATCCATCCATCCATCCACCTATCCATCCATCATCCATGCATCCATCCATCCATTGACGCTTGGGTGGCTGCTGTGAATAATGCTGCCTTGAACATATGCGTATGATTTTCCATTTGAACATCCACTTTCCAGATACCCTTTGGGTCCCCAAGAATGTCAGCACTGAGGTCTCCTTCTGGGCACCCCTCTTTCTCCCCAGCACCCCAGGTGGGCAGGTGAATTTTTCTGTGCAGGTAAAAAGTTCAGCCTTCTTTCTAGAACCCAAATTGACTTCTCCTAGCTTGTTTTTATAGCATTCCCATGACTTTTCTTGGCAAGCAAACCTCCGTGCTGTTCAAACTCACTCTCCGGGGCTCTCCTGTCTCAGCCCCCTTGCACATTCATCACCCTGGCACTGCCTTGCATGTGCTACAAAGAAAAGAGCTCTCCACCCTCTGCAGAATGAGCCCTTCCCTGTCCCCATGTTTGCCAGGAATTTTGCAGGGATGGTGATTGGATAAGCTCACTCGGGAGGCACTGGGACAGAGAAGGAAGGGGAAATGTGGGGATTACTGCAGCCCGGGGAAGATTTATGGACTACGGCCTCGGCAGTCCCATAAAACAAGGTTATGGGTGCTCTGGAGCTGCTATGTAGCCCGAAGCAGGGGTGCCTGCTCTGACTGGCCGCTGGGTCTTGTCCAAAGAAGGCTTGTGCTTTGGCAGCCATTCCTACCACCCCCCTGTGGGCAGATTCCAGGCTCACTGGTCCTGGGAGAACCCATGGAGATGGAGGTGGGAGGGACCTGCTGGCCACACAGGTGAGCTTTGTGGGGCCCCAAGCACATGCCCACCCCCCACCCCCCCTTGCAGCTATAGGCATGTAGCCTCCTTTCCATGTCGGCTAAACATTCACCAGTTTTGTCATCATCATTTTGGAAGCTAAGGTAACATGCAACCTGTATTCCAACTACTTTCATTTCAGACAATACAGGTACATCTTTAAGGTAAATAATGCACACAGAGATGCTTTATCAGAAATGGGGGTCCCATACCGATGCAAGGTGCAGCTGGGGTGGTCTCACCTTTTCATCCTCCTGGTTTCCTCTACCTGGAAACTCTGAGTGTCTTGGAGAAATCACAGGCTGATCCCACTTTTGTGACCACAGGTTGTTCATTGCCCTGATTCCTGATCTTGGTACATTGTAGGAGCTCAAGAAAAGCACCAAGCTCATCACCAGTGAAAGGAGTACATAAAAGCTCCCAGGCGTCTCCGAAAACCTTTGCCCAAATTCACCATGTATTGGAACATGCTGCCTTGTTCTCCAGTTTGTAAAACGAGCTGAGATTTTTTTAAAAAAAGACACGTGAAAGTACAAAGATAACAGAACTGGGGACATCTCATAAAGCAGAATAACAGAGAAAGGTAAAGCGGAATGTTTCTTTCTAAGCCGTCAGATGGCGTAACGCTTGTCATTTTTCTAAAACGTCGTCTATTTTATAAAATGTCATCTTTTTCAAAATGTAGAGTCCCATGGAGGAAAGATCACTATTATTGGGATCCTTATCTTATCAGCCGTAAAGAGGAGCCGTGCATAATGGAAAAGCATCTTTATAGACCAGAGATGAATAAAGAGTGTTTATTTGAAATGAACCAGTGCGCTTGCTTCACGCTGAAAAGTCCAGCTAAGGACTGATATGCTCTTCACGCTGCGAGGGAAAACATGTTTTTTAGTTTCTTTTTTTTTTTTCCCCTGGAAGTCAGGCTCTGCAACCAGCACCCTTTGCTGGTTTAAAGAGCTGCTTGCAGCCTCAGCAGCTGCCGGCGGACCGCATCCCCTTTTCAGATCACAGTTTACACCCTGATTCATTTTCTCCCAAATGTGCTGCAGTCACAGGAGCCGTGCGCAGGACAGGATCACAAATTCCAGAGATCAAATACGGTACCTGCCACGGGTGTGGGTTTCCTGGAGGCTTCAAAGTCACCCCTGACTTGACGGAGGAGAGATCTCACTTCTTCGTGACAAGCGGCGACCGCATGGGTGGTTCGGGTGACACACGCGCCATCTGTAATTGACTTGTACAAGATAAAGAGGGAACAGGCGTGATGTGCATTTTCCCAGCTGCGGTGGGCACTCGGTGGGTGTTCACAGGCCCTTCTTCCATCAAAGATGAGTCTCTACTGCTTTGGGCATTTTTTCTGAAGGAAGGAAGTGGCTGCCCGGGGTGGGCAGGACCCTGCTGGCTGTTGTCTGCCAGCTGTGCCGGTGGACTGTCCCATGAAAGGGGCTTGTGTCTGGCTGTGTGATCAGCTCTGCAAATATCCCTGGGGGCCCCACCTTCTCCTGAATCCGGTTCTCACCTGTCCTGGGCTGAATTGATGTTCCCCAAATTCATGCCCGTCTGGATTCTGGGAACGGGACCTTATTTGCAAACAGGGTCTTTGCAGACGTGATGCAGTGAAGGGTCTGAGATGAGGTCTTCCTGGGTGAGGGTGGCCCTACATCCAATGACAGGGTCCTTCTAAGACACAGAAGAGGAGACACCCAGACACAGAGGATAAGCCCCGTGAAGACAGAGGCAGAGACGGGAGGGAGGCGGCCATGAGGCTAGGGACGCCCGGAGCCCTCAGGAGCTGGAAGAGGCAGGAAGGACCCTCCCCTGGAGCCTCTGGAGGGAGCACGGTCCTGGGACACCTTGACCTCAGATGTCCGGTCTCCAGGATGGGCGAGGATGGATTCTTGTAGTTTAAGCCTCCCAGTTGGTGGTCATTTGTTACAGCCGCCCCAGGACGCTCGCACACTACCTATAAATCATTAAATTGTGGCTTCAAACAGCAGTGCAGGATGAGGACATCTTTGAACCCCCACCTCTGTGTCCAGCAGGTTGGCCTAGGTCTTTTCCTCCCAAAATAAGAGCAAAACCTCATTGTTTTCTACCAGTGCTCTAATGCCCCCAAACTGATAGATGAGGTTTGAGGGTGTCCAAAAGAGCCTCATGACCATTAGAAAAAAAAATCTAGCACAGATTCTTTAATATTTGTGAACATCAATTACATCTCATTCATGATATGTGCCCTGACACAACTGGGTGATACATATCACGTTAAAAAGTATCTCTTTCAATCAAGAAAAGGAATTCAGGGAAAGGAGAGTAGGTCAGACTTTGAAAAAAAAAATCGGCATATTCGAAAGAAGAGCTAAGGCAGTACATTTGGCAATTACCCGATTTTTAGAAATTGTTTTCAAGGAGCCATTAAAAGTAACCTATTATGTAAAAAAGGTATGTGAGGCAAGTCAGCGACCCACTTTCTTCATCAATTAAGGCGCAGAGCACGTGTCCTCAACGGAACAGAAAACATCCTTCATCCCTCCTTTCTGTCGGCTTTGTTTATCAAGCCACGGAGACACAAAAAATAAAACTCGTATTAAAGTCCGATGAAACCCACCCATAAAGCAGAGGTGACCTGGAACATCAGCCTTTCCTGGTTCCAAAGTCATCTTAAATGGGGCTGAAATGCAAGTACAAGACGAGTCCTCTGGTGTGCACGACGGGGATCTGACACTGGGACTCAGGATTCCCCGCCGGGGATGCAAAGTGTGCCACCCCAGCAGCTCCGAGTCTGACCACACGGTGCATTTGCATAATGCATGGAGGACACGGGAATTCCCCACTCGGCTCATCACACGTCACAGACGTTCACTGTCCTCAATTCAGAGCAGGTTCTTTAAAATGTAAACTTATGTTTGTGGCACTGAAGTCTATGAGGATATTGAACCAGTAACACATAATGTGTTTAGAAAGGTGACAGTGTGAGAATTATGCAGTTGGATGAACGTGGATGAAACATAGGTGGGGTAGCCTAAGAAGGTGAGGTACCATATGCAGGTGGGGTGTCTTATATAGTTGGGGTATCCTATCAAGTTGGGGTACCCTATCTACTTGAGGTGTCCTATCTAGTTGGGATGTCCTACATGGTTGGAGTATCCTATATATTTGGAGTACCCTATAGTATTGAGGTAACCTGTATATTTGGGGTATCTTATGCAGGTACAGTATCCTATATAGTTGGGGTGTCCTATATAGTTGGGGTACCCTATGTAGTTGGAGTATCCTATACATTCGGGGGACCCTATGGTATTGAGGCAACCTATATATTTGGGGTGCATTACAAAGGTAGGGTACCCTATGTAGTTGGGGTAACCTTATATTTGGGGTACTTTATACAGGTGGAGTCACCTACATAATAATCCATACCCGAAATACCACGGGCATGTTGTAAGCTTCACAGAAATCTAAATGGAAATCCTGTTTAATCAACAGGGGAAATTTTTTAAATATGGGGCAAAGTTATGGTCTCAACCAGGGTATACAAAAATAATCCTTAAATTATAAACTGTCTTGTACTGGGAGATGCTGGAAAAGGACTATTTTCATTGTGTTTTGGAGTGTTTTATTATACATTCCAAAAGTCAGTGTCACGCACCGATGCTCTTTTTGCATGAAGTAAAGGTTTCCCTAAACTTGTAAACCGATGGCTCACTGTCATCTTTGAATGAGGCAGTAGAGGGATGCCAACGTATGAAATTCCAGGGAGGAGCAGGAAAGAGGCAGACCCCAAAGGGCCACCTCCTCTCTACCACCTTCTCCACACCCCACAGACACACCCACACTGGGAGTCTGACTCATGAATGATGAAACACCCCCTGAAATCCCACCATGGAACCAGTCACCCCAAGACACAACCAGGAAGCTCAGGCTCTAGAAACATTTGTGCAAAGCCCCTCCTGTCCCAGAAGTAGGTTTCCTTGCACATGTGGCCCTTATCCATGGTACCTGCCCATACCTACCTGTTACTACCACCGAGTCCCACCTTTGCTGAGTAAGAGAGGCAAGGTCTCAAGAGGAACATTTGAGGGGGCATCCCCGTGGACTCATCTGTGCCCTCTGCTGGTGGACAGAGCCTCAGCTTAGTTTAAGCTAACGATGCCCTTGAAATCTCCCAAGGTCAGGTGTGGAGGTGACCTTTGGGTCATCTGCCTCCACCCTGCACCTTACAGGTGAAGGTCTCTGTCCCTGGATGGGTCACAGTCACCTGGTGAGTTAGCAAGAATCTCAAGATGAGAAATCAGGTCAAAACCATGCGCTGGTCTCACTGGAGAGCCTTCTCTTTGCAGGTACCAGGTCTACTTCTGTGTTTCTGTGACAGGGGCTGAGCCTGCTCCCTCCAAGAACAGGGAGAAGAGTTATCTCAAGAGACAGCAAGACAGACTTCCCTTTGAAACTCATGCGGACGACGGTGTCCTGCCACAAACCCTGCTTGGAATCGAGGTGCCTCTTTCCGAATTGAGCTATTTGGAGTTATATGCAAGCCCACCGCCCTTGCCTCTTCTGCAAGTACAGAGGACAGAAAACGTTCAAAATTGAGCGAAAACAGAAATTGAAGGAGATGACGGAGTCCATTGTGCGACAACAGACATATGCATGTCTGAAAATTACTGCATTGTGCAAAATCTCCCTGTAACCGCAGACATGATGGGGGAAGATGGGATTAGGGTCACTTAAAAAAAGATAGGAATCTAGGAAAAATGGTAGCATGCTTTTCTACATGCTAAAGAAGTAAGAAATGCTTCCATATTCCAATGCCCGTGGCAAAAAGGACTCCGAGTTTGCTTGTGGAATTGGGCATTGGAAGGGTTGCAGCCGTGGGTTATCATGAGAACGTGGAAAGAGGGCTGTCTGGCTTCAGAGGGAAAGTTGAAACCCCAGATGTGGATGCGTGGGGCACCTTGTTAATATCCCCATGAATGGAGGGCGCTGGGAGATGTCCGAGGCGTGGGCATCCCTGTACGTGTTGTACGTGCATTCTGCTAAAGACTCGTTTCTACCGTGTGCAGTTTTCTGCATTCACCTAGTTTTTCTCTAGGATGAGATTTTGCATAAACAAATGCAAAACTTCCATTGTGTCCAACTTGTTTTTTTTTTTTAATGGAGATCAGTTGCTTTGGAACAGATGCACATTTTCAAAACAAATTTTAGAGAGAATGGTGGCATGTGGTTTCATGTAGAGACCTCCTTTAGAAAATATTAACCAAACTCCAAATAAGTCCATGCCCAATGTCTCGGTGAATAAAGGATGCGGCTGGAAAAAACAGCTTGGAGGGGTTCCTTCAAGTTCTCCGAACGTCTGCCTGGAATGTGGGTCCCTAGGGGGAGCCCACCTCCTCCGGGGCTGTGAAGCCCCACCTGGAACATGGGTCCCCCCTCAGAGTTCACCCCACCCCCCGACATCAGACTCATATACGCATGTTCACACACACCTGCTCACGCATGCAGCACCTATGACAAGGAATTAACGTCCACAGCAACTGCGTGCTACTCTTCTCTCCCTTGACTTTCCAAAATTAAACCCAAAACAGTAAATCATGTGCATCTCAGAATTCATCTCTTGGTACCATTTTTATTGACAATGCTGACGATTCTTCCAATTTATCCGGGAGGAAAACATCTACAAATGCAAATGTTTGGTGATGCTGAACACTACATGAAAAGGAAGTGACAGTTGCTATTTTAATTTAATTCAGAATGTTTCCAGGCTATTTTTAACTAATCCAGTCCAAATTGTAGCAGCGCCAAGAGCATGCATTGTTTAAGGAGCAAAAGTGAAAACAGAATCTCCTACGGTCTCATGGAATCCTAACATTTATACTGTGTGTTAAAAAGTTCATTAAGGTTACACTGGAATTATTTTGGATTTGAATCTGTATCGTTTCAATTCTGTGGGAACAATACCTGAACAACAACAACCCCCCAAAAATTCTGGAAAAAGAAAAGCTTGCATGTGCAAATTGCTTATTTCTGGTAGACAATTTAAGAACAATGTAGTCTCTGGAATCTTTTTTCTTAGATAGCTCTCATTTCCCACATCTTCAAAGAATGATAAAAATGGTCTTCTGCTCAACCATGCCTGCATTTTATTTTTAAGGAAAGTCCTGGCATTTTGTAGGGAAAAGAATGTTCATCTATCCTTTTATTGGCCCGTGGAGGAAAAAAAAAATCAGTAAGCCTATAAGGAAAGATTTAATTCACATTGTTGACGTATCATGTACATGCATTTGGTATACGAGGAAATAATGCAAGAATTGATGGGTCCCCACAGCACACTGATTATGCGGACGGCCAGCCAGGCCACGCACAGCAGAGCTAAGGACAGGATTCCAGCACCACGGTGGAAATATTTCATAAACAAGAGTTCATTTTCATATGGCTTCATTTTCACTTGACATATTTTTGAGAGACTGAGGAGAAAAAAAATACAGGCACACGTCTGAATAAAATATATTTTCGGTCAGGTTTACGAAGGAAGTTGGTAAATAGATTCGACGATCTCGTGGCTGGTTTTGTCTCAATTAAAACGGCATGTTGGAAAACTGCTCTATATATTCTACCTCATTAGAAGAAGTCAAACTAAAAGAGAGAGAGAGAGAGAGAGAGAGAGAGAGAGAGAGGGAGAGAGAGGGAGAGAGAGGGAGAGAGAGGGAGAGAGAGGGAGAGAGAGGGAGAGAGAGGCTCTCTACAAAATGCATTGCGTTGTGTGGAGAGAGATTTGCCTTAAAAACTAAATAAAAGAGAAAGGTCCACCTTACCCTGGTCGGAAAAAAAAAAAGGGGCACTGCAACACCGTCAACTGGGGTGCTCCCCGAAGCCTGCAGATAATAACACATACAAATAAACACAGCTGCTTCCATGGAAGTCCGTGGCATGTAAATATGCCGGCATCTCTCTTGTCCCAGAAATGGGGATAGGTCAGCCAACAGCTTCCCTCTTAGGACCCACCTTCCCAAGGCCGGCTGGGAGGGGGCTGAACCCGCCTCGTAGTAACATGATTCTAGAAACATCGCACCTCCTAGAAACATCGTTGGGGGTCACTCACTGTCGGAAGATGCACCCTGGGATATTAACATGGAGGTGTGAACGTAATTTTACCCACACGATTACTGCCATTTAGTTTTTTAAAGAGAAGAATTAAGCAGTGATTTCAATCCAGCGACTCTTAGGTTATCGAATGTGGTCTTCGAGTTCAACAAGTTGTTAAATCATAAGCCATAAGAGTCGGAATTTTTTCACCTGAATCCTGTCAAATAAATTAATTCATTTTGGGATGAGAAAGTCCACGAAGCAAGGAAGGGAAAATGTGAGCCCGCTGTGGCTGAATCCCATTAGGACCTGACAGAGCCCGGCCTAACCATCTCATCAAGATCCTAGGAACACGTAGCAAAGTAAGGATCATTAGACAGCAACTGTCTGAAAACTCAAGCATGACGGAATAATTGTCAATGATTTCATGTCAGGTTGGGAAGGAGTGGCGGAGAACGCTTGGGTGACCTCTGACTCAGACCCACTGTTCTACTGTAGTTTCATTAACAGTGGGAAGAGACGCAGGATCTGATACTGAGGATGAAGGATATGAAAGCAGGAGGAATCATAAATGCCTCGAAAAGCGGCGTTAAAATACAGGGCAGCTTGAGAAGGAAAATGGCAGTCGGCACGGAAACGAGGTTCAGAAGGGACCACGATGAGCTGGTCAGCAGGCTTGGGCTGTCAGGGGACACGTGGCCGTCCCCTTGCGGGGAGGCAGTTGCCTTTGTGGGCTGAGGGCAAACAACGCCAGCTACACGGGATTGGGCACCTCCGAGGGCAAACACCTGGCGACCCCCAGCAAAGGGTAGCAAGAAAGCCCAGCACCATATTTACGAACGAGGACCTTCGCAGGCAAAGCCCTCCAGAGGCGACAGGAGACATACAGTCAAGGTGAAATGTTTCTTCGGAGAAATACAGACACCCCGTGCTGCCGACTCTTCTGTCCTGGTGACGTTGCTCTCCCTTCATTGTTCATGCAAAGCAGAGCTGCCACCTCCCTGCACCCCAAGACACACCTCTTGGGCAAGCCAAGAGGAAGAAGATGGTTTTTCTTGACCCGGACAATGCAGCTGGAAAAAGCCAACGGCCACCTTCCTGTAGGCCCTGCAGCTCTGTCTCAAGCTGCAGAAGGTCTTGTGGACGTGGAAGGCAAGATGACCCCTGTTTGGGGGATGCTCGAGAGATTTCCCTAGGTTCGTGTCCAGTGAATCTTGTGGTAATTCCAAATATGGCCTTACTGATGGGGCTTCTGTAAAGGGCACCCACAGGAAGTTGCCTGCTGACAAGTGGTTACGCAACAGACGTCCACTGAGAAGTAATTGTTATGCCAACTGGGAAGATTTTTATTAAAAAAACCCCAGCAGGGTCCAGATTGCACCCCCGTCACATGCACAACCCCACCCTGATTAGTTCAATGTTCCTCTTTTAGCTGCCAAGTAAGGTTAGACGGATGCTGCTGCCTTTCCCGTAGGGCCTCTGTGGGTGCCCCTCTGGGCCCCAGGTCCATCTTTACATCATTCATTTTGCCTGCATGGCTCCATATCATGATGCTGGTCTCCCCCCAGGGGATGTTGGACTCTACATGAGGAAGGGGAAGACGTTTCTTTTATTTCTCAGTGAGCAAAGGATGGATGGATGGATGGGTGGATGGATGGGTGGGTGGGTGAATGGGCGGGTGAGTGGATGGATGTATGCATGGATGATGCATGGATGATGGATGGATGGGTGGGTGGATGGCTGGCTGGATGGGTGGGTGGAGAGAGGTTAGAGACACAGAGGGAGGTTGTAAAGAGAACCTCCTCCCCAACTCAGCAGCCGTGAGAGGGCTCTGAGACAGCTCCCTTTGGAAACCAGGTGGCTCTCCAGGAAAAGAGGCAAAATTTGCATCCAGAGCCCCCTTAGGCAAGGGGGTCGAGTGCTTGGTCTCTGGACACACCCCACTGTCCATCACACGAAACCCACCTCCAATCATTTACACTTTTGTAAACGTTAAGCTCATTGAAAAAGTTGCTGTTTAAAGGGTTACGTCCAGCACGGTGTAAGTTAGGCTAATTTGTGTGTGCTCCCTGGGTTCATAAACCTACTCATAGGATCACCACGCTGAGCCACAAATGAGACATCAAATTAACCCTAATTGGATTGTATTCAATTTGACTTTTTAAAGTCCTTGAAGCTCTGGGCACTGAGGTTTCCATATGACAGAAAAAGGATAAAAGCGAGAATTGATTTTATTCTCCCTCCTCCGTTTCTGAGGGGTTTATAATTTCCTCTTAATTTGTGATGGACAGATATAATTGTCCTAATTTGGGAATGTTTTCCTGGTCCCATTTTCCTCTTTCTGCATGCCATAGCGACTTTATGTCACGTCAGGGATAACTCTCAACACATGGGTCAATCAACTCTTTGGGGGTATTTCAAAGATTTCCTCGAGCACTAATTTTCCAGAAGAAATTTAATCCCAACAATACTGTCCCTTTACTTTCTGCTTCTAAGAGGGGTCTTCGCCGTGGTATTTATCATGAGTTGCTAGAAACTGGCAGACATTATTTCTCTGAGCTTTTCTTGGGGAACTAACGACGATTTTATTCATAACATAGAATTAAATTTTGCCCAATGTTCGGTTATGGGTTATTCTTTTTTTTTAATGTTCTTAAGTTTCTGAAAACTTGCAGAATTATTATATTTTCAAAAGTAGTTTTGGAGTTTTAATATATCTAATAACATCAGATCAATACTGTCACTGCCACACAGTGTATTAGAAAAAGGAGAAAATACCCACATCATGAGAGTAAAGTGAATTTACTTGTGTGTCAGCCCCCAGAGTTTGTCTATAATTGGCCAGAAGGCTTTCAGGGAGACAAAATTAATGTGTTGGCCTTTAACGCCTGCAACTTTCTTCAATGTGATAGAATACAAACAAACAAACAAAAATTAACTATTTGAAAGCAACTATGTTGGGACACGTGTAGAAACATCCCTACATGCAAACGTTTCATGCCAACGTTTTTTTAATAAAGGGTTACTCTGTTTTATGGGAACGGTGCCTTGTTTCAGCTTTATTATGAGCAAATGGTTCTTATTTAGCACATTATATGCAAATATGCGGATTGTTTGTTCAATACTAAATACGCCTGAGAGGTGAGTGAGGTTTGGGTTTCCTTCTTCTGAAGATGTGTCCAAGTTCTAATTTTACAGAGATTTTTATAAGCTGAAATTACCATGTATAATTTCTGGGACAATTAAAATTCTTGGCAGCGGTGCACAGGTCTCAAAAAGACGTTGACAACGAACCCAGTGCGATTGGGTAGGTTCTCAAGACTCACCTCCCTCTGCATTTTCGGAGACAAATTTCAGCCGTCTTCAACTGAATTCTTGGTGTTTCCGTCTTACCTGTTTCTCTTTTCCAAGCATCTCCGTAAAGGCTCACAGTGTGTGCGCTAGCATCCCGGAATCCCTCCTAGACGGTTTTCCCATCCTCACACCCTTCGTCAGTCACATCATCAGCTCCATCTCTCTACCTCCAAAGCAGACCTCAGGTGGACACCTCCGTTCTACCCACTGCCACCTAGCACATCCCAGTCTTGGCTGCCATCTTCCCCGGCAGGGGCTGACCTCCCTTCCACAGCCATCCCTGTGCACCTTTGGCTCTGCCTGAACATCTGTCCACCCTGGTGTCAATGTTATTTCCCTAAATATATTCTGGACCGTGTAAACTCTTCCGCACTTGGCCCTTTAATGGATTCCAGCTAGACTTAGTCAACAAGGCGTATTTCTCACAATCTCTACCTCTGAGCCTCCTGAGCAAAAGACCTTTCAGTGTTGACTCCAGGCAGGGAATTCTCTGTCCTCCTCCGATTAGGAGGTTCACTGAGAAACAAACAAACAAACAACCAAACAAAAAACAAGACAGGTGGGAAAGTGAGACTGTTCCCAGCTCATTTTGGATGGAGTCTGGGGTCAAGGTCTTGCTCTTGGTTGCAGCTGAAACATCTCATTATGCACTTGTTTTTAAAAGTGCAACACTGTTCAGTTAATCCCCACCCATGTTATGTGCAGGCTGAGCCCTTTACCATGACCACAAGGCACACACTTTCTGGTACCAGCCGTCCTCATGTACATCACTGCACCATCCACAGAGGGATATAAACCAGATAGTTCTATTCTTGTCATTAACTGACTTGATAATAAATAGTTACACCTTTAAACTTGCACAATACACCTCAGTAAAATCAGGTAAAATCAGTTTGATATGTTAAAGTTCCATGTAAGATTATGTTTTGAGAAAAACCCCACTGATAAAGAACTAAAAAGGTTTAAGGCTCACTGATCTAAAGAAACTAGTGTCTTTTACTGTAATAATAATGATGAAAACAATATTATTTTTATAAAGTATGATGTTTACCTATGATCTCATTTGTTATATTAGCCCGATAAAATACGTAGGGTTGGAATAATAATTCCTATTTCAGTGATGAGAAAATTAAAGCTCAGAAAGTTGAAATTAAAAAAAAAAGAGGGGTATAAAAAGTGTTATATTTATGTACTGTTGTGCTTTATAACCGTAAAAAGAAGTGAAACTGAATTTATGTGTACCGACACGGATCAATCTAGAAAAACATGAGTGGGAAAAATCCAGTGTCCAAGGGGTTTATACACCAAGGGGATACAACGTATACCATTCTTGTGAATTTCTAAAAATTAATAGACTTTAATTTTTTGAGTAGCTTTGGGTTTGCAGAAACACAGGACAGAAAGTACAGAGCTCCCATGCCACCTCCCACCCCAGTTTCCAGTATTATTAACATCTTGCACTGATGTGGTATATTTGTTATAACCAACGAGGCAATATTGATAAATTATTAACTAAAATCCACACTTTGCATGTGGGTTCACTCTTGGTGTTGGGCATTCTGTGGGTTTGCACAAATGGATGATGACATGTATCCACCATTATAGCATCATAAAGAGTAGTTTCACTGCCCTAAAAATCCTGTGTGCCCCACCCATTCATCCCTCCCTCCCCCTCTTAAACCCCTGACAACCACTGACCCTTTTACTGTCTCCATAGTTGTGCCTTTTCCAGAGTGTCATAGAGCTGGAATCATGCAGTATGTAACCTTTCCAGATGAGCTTCTATCTTATTCATGTGAATTTTTTAACACACCCAAAGCAATACTGCGTGTTGCTTACTGATACACACAAAAAAGCATTAAAATTATAAAAATGGAGGCAGAGGAGGAACACCCCAACTTAGGAGAGAGGTCACATCTGGGCGGGTGGGGGTCTGTGGTGACATGGAGATTTGCAGAGGGGACTTCAGCCGAAATTCTGTTTCTTCAGAGAGAGAGGGATCTAAATCTATCGCCCAGTCTGAGGAGAGAGTCCGTAAGTCTCTGTTTGATCTCTCTCTGTGCCTCTCAGTCTATTTGAAAAGTTACACATCTGAGAAATATATCTTGGGGTCTGGTCCCAGATTAAGGCAGAGGACAGGATACTGGGCTCAGAGCCAGAAGACCTGAACGCCTGACTTTGGGTAAGCCACTTCATTTTTTCCTCATCTTTCAGAGAGAAATTAAATCAGCCCATCTCTGAGACTTCTTCCAAGGATAGCAGAGGCCGAGATATTTGAAATCACCCTTGGTAGTGCCCCTTGATTCGGAAGGAGAAAATGGCAGATGGGTTGGGACTGAGTATTTTCTCTGAGAAGCCTCATGGCCTTGGAGAGCTTGGGGTGTGGATGATACCAGGGCACCCTGTCTCATTTCTAAGGTGATGAGACTTCAGCTCGGTTCCTAGGTGACTGCAAGAGCTGGGCTGTGATTGGAGCTATGAGTTGGGAGTGGCTGAACGCCACAAAGGGCTTTTCTTCTTAGGACTGGCGTCATTCTGAGTCTGGGATAATTGGCCGTTCTATGTCCTGGTGCGTCCTGATTTGCAGATGCAGAGACACAGATTGTGCTCATCCCTTTGAAGGATGTAAAGATATCTGGGGTTCTGGCTGGTGGACGGGAGACCCAGCGTGCCTGTCTCCTACTTCTCTCTTGGACAGAGCACAAACCTGGTCCCCCGGCAGAGAGACAGGAGCCGCGGAGGAATAACACAAAACAGAGGCAAGGAGAAAGCCAACAGCATAATGACAAACCCCAAGCAGGGCTGTCCTTGGGGGAGACGCTCTTGTCGCCGCAACCGTTGTGCGAGGAGGAAACTAGCGACCGTATTTCATAAATTCCTTATTTGCAATTACATCCATCTTTTCACACAACCTTGTTGAGGGAAATATCCTGCCCTGCTGTCTTCAATTCTTCCTGTAATCTCTTATGTGGGCGAGACTGTCTCACAAATGTCTCTATGCCAGTTTAATATAAAAATCGGGGGCATCCTTTATACACCGTCTCAAGACACCAAGCCTCCGAATCGCTACTTTAAAGGCACACCTGGCAACACATTCAATGACAGAGATTTTTAAAACCTGGGTTTTTCAGACAGAACTTTCTAGAGCATAGACTACTATTGGGAATACAATATTTTAAGGGCGCCTTTGTCCCTCTTATGATTAAGAATTCTCCTTTCACAATGTGCCCTGTAAAGGTTGGCTCTAATCGCCCGAATCTTTACAGGGTGACCTGGACATCCCACTGGTGAGTAGAGCGATGATCTTTGAATTCACTCATCTCTCAGATTCTCACAGGTAAACGTGGACATCCTACTTATGGGTAGCGCGATGGTCTTTCAATTCACTGTCATGCTGGCCTTATTTCAATCATATCTGCCCAAATCCAAACTTCACTTTCGGTCACCCCACTGTTTGATTTTTCCATCCGCGGCAACTTTTCCCTCAGCCCCCAGTTCAGAGTTCTCTCCCCTGTGCGCCCTCCTGGTGGAGGTTCTAACTTCCCTGTGGACATCCTTCTCATCCTCCACTTTTTATCTGCAGACGTTGAATACAACCAGCCAGGGCTGCCCGGAAGCATGTGCTTCTGGATCCCACACCCATCCCAAACCCTCCTCGTATCCATCTGTGGGTTGGATGCCTCCCCTTGGGTGAAGAGTGAAGCCAACACATCACTTTTTGCCCAGACTTGGAGTTTTCCATGTTTCCTGCTCTGGGGAGGTGTGCCACCCTCTACGGGGACATGAGATGAAATCATTGAGGTCCTTCTAGAATCCTCCATCTGGCACCTTCTCTGTATGTCCAGTGGTCATGAGTATGGTCTCTGTAGAGTGTCCACTATCCAGTTAAGATTACAATCTGCCAAGGCAGAACCTCAAACACCAGCTTTCACCCTGTCCTCCGCGCAAGCTGGGTTTCTAAGTAGCCTTCAGGACACAGAGCTCCCAAAAGGCACAGACCGAGAGAGCTTGGGACCCCTTCCCCTCCTCCAGATTCTTCTGCCTCAAAAAGAAGGGCTCTATTTTGTTCTTAAATTGCCACACAGAGTAAAGAATGTCTCACAAATCCTGAGTCTGGAGAGGAAACTAGTCAGGCTAACAGTAATTGAGAAGTTACAGAGGAAGTTCTAATTGTACTCAGATGTTTTGTAACTATTAAAATCTTGCAACGGAGCGTGTGTAATCATTTTGTGATGTTTGGGGCACTCCGACGTCACTGTCATAAAAATAGCTCTATTTGTACGGGAAAGGCCTAATGAAGTAAAAAAAAAAAAAAAAAAAAAAAAATGTTTGCCTGGATGTGTTCTTCATTAACCATGCTTCTGAAAGCCATTCGGACCTAGTTCATAACACGAGGCTCTGTCCGGAAGTTCTTAGTGACTTCCTGCAGATGAAGTGGAAATGCATTTGAAAAGAAAAGAGCTCTTGCCCATCAGCTTTGGGGCGTCAGCCCCCACGTGACAGCCTCCACCTGGGAAATGTTGCGGTGTTGTCCTGTGGGGGGCTTCATCCTTATCCGCCTGAATCTGAACCTAAAGTTAGCCATCTTGGGCTGCATTAACAAAAAAGCCAAGCCACAGTGGCTCAGACATCAGAAATTTATTTCCCAGTTTCTGGAGAAATCAATTTCTCCAGAAATTTATTCCAGTTCTGGAGGCTGGAAATCCGAGATCACAGTGTGGGCAGATTAGTGCCTGGCGAGGCTCTCTTCCTGTCTTGCAGGCGGCCACCTTCTCACTCTGTCCTCCCATGCCCTCTCTCCTATGCACAGGTGCAGAAACACAAAGACATCTCTCTCTCTCTTCCTCATCCTCTAAGGCCGCCAGTCTTACCAGATAACGACCTCATCCTGATGAGGTGATTTAATCTCCATCGCCTTCTAAAAGCCCTACTTCCACATTAACTCACACTGGGGTTAAGGGCGACACCATATGAATTTTGGGGGGACACAATTCATAGCCCTGTATGGTAGAGAGCTCACAGAAAATCTTTGGATGACAAAGCCTTTCCCCTAAGTCTTGGTCTTGGGAACACCATCTAGCCTTATGTCGAGATCCAGTCTGGATTGGCCATAACTAGTGTAATTGTCAACTATTGCCACAAGAACACTGTGTAACGAATCACCCTGAAGCTCAGTGACCAAAGGCAATATTTTTTCCTCAGAAGTCAGTGGGTCAGTTGTGGTCCAGTTGGGCTTGGTGGCACTGTGAACCCTGGGCTTCAGAAGCCAAGCTCTAGGGAGCAGGATGGCCCAGGTCTGCACCATGTATCTCTTAAGGTCCTGGCACCAGCATGCACCCAGGGCATGTGCCCTGCTGCTTACATATCCTTCTGGGGCCCAGGATGAAGGGACAGTAGCTACCCTGGGGCAGGATCTTCTGATGGGGATGCAGATTCACAAGGGGGCAAACCCAACCATGCCCAAATATTTTAAGCTTCTGTTTGTGTTATCTCCACTGACATCCATGGGCCACATAAGTCACATTGCCAAGTGCATTCTCCCATGATAGGGGTGAACGTGTGTATCACTTTAATGGGTTGATTGGTCCCCCCCCCCCACAAAAAAAACAGATGTTCATGTCTGAAACCCTCAAACCAATGATGGGACCTTATCTGCGAAAGGGTCTTTGTAGATGTGATGAAGTGAAGGGCCTGAGATGAGGTCCTCCTGGATGAGGGAGGCCTTAAATTCAATGGCAGGATCCTTCTAAGAGACAGAAGAGGAGACACCCAGACACAGAGGAGAAGCCCTGTGAAGACAGAGGCAGAGACGGGAGGGACGTGGCCACAAGCCCAGTGATGCCTGGAGCCCCCAGAAGCTGGAAGAGGCAGGAAGGACCCTCCCTTGGAGCCTCTGGAGGGAGCACAGCCTTGGGACACCTTGATCTCAGACATCTGGTCTCCAGGATGGGGGAGGATGCATTTGTGATGTTTTAAGCCCCCAGTCTGTGGCCATTTGTTACAGCCACCCTAGAAAACTCATACAATCACTAATACAGTAGCTTGAAGAATTTAGACCAATAAGGCAAACCTTGCCACCAGCAGCAGTATTATCCCTTATTTCTGCAAGAGGAATTTCTTCAGGCTGTTGTAACACAGGAGGTGGTGGTGGCCATGAAGACAGGGTTAGGGTCCATGTTTACAACCATGACCTTTGCCTGTTCTCACCACGGGGAGGGTCTCCAGCATTACCTATTGGGACCTGATTTTACTTCAGTAAAAGTTATCCTCATCTGAAGTCAACCAAGAAGAATCTCCCCCTGGTAACCATGACCCCCACCCGTGCCGAACCAAGGCACAATGTGGCCGCCTGGAATTATTTTCTGCGAATTTGTCTTGTGTATAAAATAGATGCATTTTGATTACAATATTATTACTTTCTGTCCAGTATATTTTCTATTTTTCTTCTTATGGCTTGTCACATAACTGCAATAACCACTCTCGCGCCATGGCATGCTCCCGGTAAATGGCATTGGAGATTGATTAAATGCCTCGGCTGAGTTTCACTATTTAATCAAGCCCTACAGTCATTTATTACATTGTATCTTTCAACCGATAAGAGCTGATCTTAAATACATTGATTCACGGCTCAGCAATGAGCGCTCATCAATGTTTCAAATGTATGGTTTACATATTTCAGAAAATAGATCTGTTCAGGGAGCCAAGAAAAATCCCCGCTACAGGAAGAAGACGGCGTGGAATGCGACACGAAATTAAGCCAGCATCCCTCCTTACCAGCAAAGCGCATATCGCTTTATACGGAGCCATAAATATTAAGAATTTGGGGGTGAATTAGAAAAATAAGTACTGAGCTGAGTAAAAGATTGATGACAGCAGGAGGTGGAGTATATAGAAGTCTTTCAGTAACCACTCCCCCACCCCAAATCAGATAGGGTTTTAGACACCACTTGAGACGGGAAATCTTTCAGGCTAGGTAGGGGGCAGGAGGAATGCTTTACAGAATTTGTGGTCAACACTTCATTGCATCCATCAAGTTGTGGGGTTGAGAGGAAATACACTTAATTGAGCCATCCTTGGGGTAACACCAACCAAGTACACAGTACCCACTGAGCGGGGCTTTTGTATTTCATGGAAAGTCAATAGGAGAGATTTGTGATAACCCTCTGGGTGTCCAGGAGACTCAGCACAACTCAACACTGTGATGTTCAACCCTAGACATGAATGTATCTCCAAGGCTTTCAAAGGCGTCCATTCTTTTTATCATGTCTCCATCACAGTTGTATCCCTCACCTCTTATTGTGTCTCCTAAGGTGTGAACCATGTCCAAACACTACTGAGCAGGAGTTTATGATGTGTCAGTGAGAGAACTTGCATATTTTGAAGAAGACACCATGGATGGAGCAGTTGCTGCCAAAAGAAACTGGGGTAAATGCATGAACTGGGATCTCATTTACCAAAAGCCGACGACTCCCAGTGCAATGTTAGTCTTGACATTTGAGCAACACAGTTGGGTGCTATGAATGTGTTGTGGGTGGTGAAGATGTTGGTTTCCTCTGTCCTTGGAACTGGAGCACCTGTGGTGAGCTGCCCTTTCTATACCAGTATTTTCTACAGAGAGAATGAAGTCTCTGGGCACTGTTGCATGAGAAATGTTGACAAGGCAATGTTGTAGGTCAGAACATTCTAGGAGAGTTTGTAGAAAAGGTTAATGGTGTGTGGCTGCCAGCACGTAAAAAGTAATTTAGATCTAGATAGATAGATAGTTAGATGATAGATAAATAGATTAGATAGATAGATAGATCAAAATATAGACAGACAGATAAATAGATTAGATAGATAGAAAGATAGACAAATAGATGACAGATGATAGACAGATGGATAGATAGATATAGATGATAGACTATATTTAGATAGATGGGTGGGTAGATAGATGGATGGATAGATAGATATAGATAGATACATAAATAGATGATAGATGATAGATAACTAGAAAGAAAGAAAGATGATAGATACACAGATAACTAGAAAGATAGATAGATATATAGATAGGTGATAGATACATGATAAATAGATAGGTGATAAGTGGATGGATAGATTGATAGATGATAGATACATAGGTAGAGAGATAGATGATAGATAGATGATAAATAAAAATAGATCCCACAAGATAAGCCACCTAGGTGAGCAGAGGTGGTGGCTGAGGGTGAGGAGAAATTCTGGAACAGTCTGTAGAGCAGGAAGACAATCACTTCTAGACCACCTATAGCTCCTCTTCCCCTTCCTCATTGTTCCCCCAGAAGAGACCAGCTAGAATCCTAGAGAATTTTACCTATGTGGCATCAACTTTTTCCATGACTCAACTGGATCCCAGGGAAGCGTGGCCTGGAGTGGGCACTGAGGTGGGTCCCGCTATAGCCACCCTTCAGGGTCCAGCCACTCGTTCTCCCACGGCCTGGGCATATTGGCAGCTCCTGGCTCACAGTGCAGCTCCTCCTCCAGAAATTGCCCTCAGCTGAAGAGAGCTGCCTCACCAAAGCTCACATCCTCTCCCTGGGCACAACCTGGGGTCCTAATGAGTGATTCCAGCCACAGAGCTCCTGGTGGGATTGGGTGGGGTTTCGGTCATGGCTGAATCACAAGCTACGTCCTCCATCCATCCAACCCTGCTTCCTTCACCCGGATAGGATATTATTCCCAATCCATCTCTCACAACAACCGTCCTGCATCCTAACCTCCATCTCAGAGTCAGACTCTCCAGAAACTCAACTTAATGTCCCAGGTTGGTGCCTGGTCTTTGGCTGACCATTAGTTAGGGATCTGCTCTCCCCTCTTGAAAGATAAACTTAGAATCTCATCACCTTTCCAAGAACAGGCAGGATTTTCCCCCTCAGTAGTGAGAGGTACGAATATTTTCTTTGAAGACCTCCCCCCATCCCTAATTTCTACAACCAATCCCACTCTTAAGGTCAACCTGAGTGGAGCCGGGTAGAGCAAAGAGTCAATTGCAGCCAGATTTTGAAGGTTTCTCATGCAAAATTTAATCATTGCAAAGCTCACCCTGGCAACAATCGCCTTGACACTGGGACATGGTTCAAAAATAAAATTCAAATGCAAACTCACAGAATGCTAATCGGTTCTGCAACCTCCCCCCCAAAAAATGTTCACACAAGTCCTCTGAGACCTTGAAATGTCTGCATTTCTTATGGCTCTAAATTCATTCCACTGTCATCTTTTATTCAAACCATGTTGCAATAGTTCTATTTTAGCATCACCCCCCCAACCCCCACCCTTTACACCGTGTGAACAGTTCATCCATCCATTTGGGGTCAAATGCTTGCACACAGCTTGGTGAACACATGCTCACAAAGCAAAAAGGCCCTGCGAACAATGTCAAAAAAGAAACAAAGAGGCAGTGGAATGTTGTGAAGACACACACTTTTCTCCCCACATAAACCTTGGACCATCCCAGCTTAAGATGTTTGACATGAAGGGAGTCTTAAAAGTGTATTTGAAGATTGTAAGACTTGTGGGCAGTAAGAAAATAACCAGATGCCTTGTGAGTCCTTATCAATGGGCCAATAAGAGATAAACAAGGGTAAAGGATAGACAACCAGCACAGCAGAATGTAAACCCAAGGACAGCCTCAACTAGGTCAATCCATTCTCCATTTGGCTTTAGTTGGGTCCAATGAGTTGGGAGATTCAGGGGTGTCGTGGGGAGGGGACCCAGACCTGAAGGCATCTAGCTAATTTAGCAAAGGTGACCCATCTGTCTAGCTGTCCAAAATGTAGACTCCAAGCTGTTTGATTTCATTCTTTCCAAGATGATGGTTGCCATCATCTTGTGCAGACATGGAGTGTCATATTGGAAATCTCTGCTTGAGAAGAGAGATTGTAAATGGTGAACTCAGAGAAAGACTTCATCATAGGAGCATAAAAAAGAGAAATAAGGGGTCTCCTGGTAAGCGCTGAAGTCAAGTTATATTGGGTGAGAGTACAGATGATGGAGATGTCCCCTTGGTCAAAAGGGCAGTCCTTGGCCCTTGGGGAGTCCTCAGTAACCTAATGGTTTGACAAAGCTGGAGAAAGGGTGTTAAGACCCAAAACGTAGACCCCATTCAACCATCATCCACGGTACAGTGTACCCTGGCCATCAAAGGATCAGTCAGTGGTCCACGCAAGAGATAGATGGTCAATTTTGAAGGTTCCTGCCTCCATGGACCAAGTCCCATCACCTGCTCTTCTGGGGTCAGGCAACATCATCTTCTCGTGCAGCTGGCTCGTGGGGAACACATGCCTCAGAAGCTGACGTGAAAGCTCTATTTGTGTGGGAGGAGAGTCCTCTCTTAACACATGAGTCAGCGTAGACTCTGGTTCTGTCTTGGGCTCTCTGGGAGCTTTCTTGGGACCTCCAAGTCTGAACTACGTGGAGACACTAAGTACATTGAGTTTCTAACTTGGGAAAATTAAGGTCAGAGTCAGGATTGAGTTAGCCCCACAAGGTGAACCCCTGTGTAGGTGGCAGCTGGCTGTCTGCACATCACACCCCCTCTTTGTATGGGTTTCCTCATGACCATTGTCTCATCTACGGCATTTAACCGACATAAATAACTTCAGTAATGGCATGTTGAGGAGCACCTCACCGACGGTGTTTTTAATCCTTAGCCTACAGATGGATCAATTGGAGTTCAGATGCCCTGCTTCTGCAAGCCAGCATTGTGATCTTGAGCAAATAAGAAAGTCCCTGAGCCTTAGTTTCCTATGCTGTATGGGGGAAAGACTATTGGGGTAAATGAGGTAGGCTAT
Organism: Inia geoffrensis; assembly: GCA_036417435.1. Taxonomy (NCBI): domain Eukaryota; kingdom Metazoa; phylum Chordata; class Mammalia; order Artiodactyla; family Iniidae; genus Inia; species Inia geoffrensis. Next base: position 556,438 of record CM070920.1, on the reverse strand, counting down.
AATTTTTTTTAAGAAAAAGGAAAATAAGTGTTGGTGAAGATGTATAGAAGTCGGAACGCTTATATGCTGCTGGTAGGAATGTAAAATGGTGCAGCTGCTGTGGAAAAGAGTATGGAGGTTCCCCCAAAAGGAGAGCTTGGAATTACCCTATGATCCAGCAATGCTATTCTTAGGTATATGGCTCCAAAGAATGGAAAACAGGTGCTCAAACAAAAACTTGTACGTGAATATGTATAGCAGCACTGTTCACCACAGCTGAAAAGTGGAAACTACTCAAGTTTTTGTGAACGGATGGATGGAGAAACAGCACGGGGTCCGTCCACACAGTGGAATATGACTCGGCCACAAAAAGGAGTGAAGCTCTGACACAGGCTACAGCGTGGACGGACCTTGAACACACGATGCTCAGTGAGAGAAGCCAGACACAAAAACTGACACAGCGTGTGATTCCGTTGTTAGGAAACGTCCAGAACAGGCAAATCCACAGACAGAAAGTGGGTGCCAGGGGCTGGGGGAGGGGGGTGGGGAGTGATTTTTAATGGGGACGGGGTCTCCTTTGGGGGATGAGAATGTTCTGAAACTTGATAGAGGTGGCGGTTGCACAATATTGTGAATGTGATAAATGCCACTGAGCTGTCCACTTGAAAGTGATGAATTTTATGTTACGTGAACTTCACTTGAATAAAACGGGGGAAATGGGTACTCAGTGCAGGGCCATTCCTGGTGCCAAACACATAGAGGCACCTTCTGGTGTTGGGTTGGGTTGGATGGGAGGGGCGTGATGACAGTGACCGTGGTGCTGACAGGTATTCGAGGTCAGACTTGCGAGCCAAGGCCATAGTCATCCAGCTCTGATTTCCCCAATGCTGAATTGGAGCTCTTTGGGGAGACCTGGTTTTTAAATAGTGGAAAAGCAAATCCACCTCCCTCACGTCCGCACCCTGTGTTGTAGGAACTTTTCTTTGGAGGTCACTCAATTTTCCGCCTCATGCCAAGGATTTAGCCAACGGGGGTCTTCGTCCCTCTACAGGTGTGTATGTTTGGAGAAGATTTCAGTAAAAACAGGCACTGTTTTTACCCATGTCTCAGTGCAGGGGCGAGATGTGGAAATTCCTCGTGGATATACTGAAGGTTTTCTTCAACTCCAAAGTGATGGATGGCCAGGGTCTCTGCCAACACGCGTTGATGTGAGAATTTATATATAGGCTGACACATCAAGACGAAAACCTGGAGAATAACTTCACTGGTCCTACAATCTTGGGCAATGCAAACATCCCAGGCGTGCGACCACGCCAGTTGCAGAGAGCTCCATAATCAGAAGTCCCCACGCTCGGTTTAATGCTCTGAAGTCAGGTCTGTTGACTGGAAATTCTTGATAATTACTTTGAACAGGAGCACCATATGTTCACTTTGCGGTGGGCTCTGTTTCTGACCTTGAGTATAAAGTTTTTGATAAACGTAGAGCAAACGCAGGAGTTTAGTATTGAGCATAGACATATCTGAGATACGAATCTCTTTTTTCTTGGGGGGCGGATTTCTCTTTATTTCTACCAATTTCTCTTCTACCCAAAGACTGAAATATATATATATTTTGGCCGCGCCGTGCAGCGTGTGGGATCTTCGTTTCCCGACCAGGTATTGAACCCGGGCCCTCGGCAGTGAAGGTGCTGAGTCCTAACCGCTGGACCACCAGGGAATTCCCTGAGATGTGAAACTTGATTAGTTGTCGGTACTGAATGTTTCCTTGTCATCGGAGAAAGTAGTATGTGCTTAAAGTGAAATGTCTCTACTAACTAGATTTTTGGTCAGTCATACAGAATTTGGAACTGGAAATCAGAAATAAGAAACATGTCCCTTCTAAACCTTCATTGATCCTATTTGCTGCTAATGATAACTTGAAATCGTAAATCAAATTCACTTCCCAGGACATGAACTAGTTGGAAAGTATGAAATGCCAAGCAACTAATATTCCCTATGTAGATATACATTTAATCTACAGTTGCACGTAATTTTAAAGCTTTAAAAGGCAATGAATATGAAACACAGAAATGTAGACAATGTGGATGATTTTAGTTTAAAAACAATAGGTCTTTTGGAAAATGGAATGTTTACCCTGACCCAGCAACCCCTGTCGGCCAGTAATTTGCACACTGAAATAACCCTGCTCTTGACTCCCCTGAAATTGCTGCCCTGATCCTAGAAATACCCGAGGAATTAGATGGAACCCTTCCACACGCAACACAAGCAACACGAAAATGGAGGTGAGCACCCACATGGAAAGTTAGGAGCTGGGGCATCTAAACGGGGCAAGCTGGGAAAACATCCAAGAGTTCAGACGCTTTCCTAATGTTATTCAGACTTTGCAAACTCACACCCTCTCTGTTGTTTTAATGTTTAGACTTTCATTTCCTCTCTGCTACTTTATTTCAACAGGGCACACTATGCAAGCAATCACACCACGAAGGGTAGTTATTGGATTTTATTGTTGAGAACCAGAGCACATAAAACACAGACGTGTCTGAAGTTGCAGGGAGACGAATATTGTAATGCTACGTTCAAATTTCATTTGGGATCAGATGGGGGAGGGGAGGACATGATGGAAAGCGGGATAAAAGCAGCAATTTTATGAAACTGAGGAGTCAATAGATCCTGTTGGAAATAGATGTACAAGTATGACATTTAAAGCTGTAAACACACCTCTCACAGACTCAAGATACATTTTTTTAAACTCTTTTTATTTTATTTTATTTATTTATTTATATTTTTTTAGCTTTTGGCTGAGATAAGTCAGAAGACTTATCTCCTAATCTCCTCCTTTATTTCTTCTTCTTCTTTTTTTAAAATTAATTAATTAATTAATTTTTGTCTACTCTGGGTCTTTGTTGCTGCACGCGGGCTTTCTCTAGTTGCGGCGAGCGGGGGCTACTTTTCGCTGTGGTGCACGGGCTTCTCATTGCGGTGGCTTCTGTTGCGGAGCACGGGCTCTAGGCACGTGGGCTTCAGTAGTTGTGGCACGTAGGCTCAGTAGTTGTGGCTTGTGAGCTCTAGAGCGCAGGCTCGGTAGTTCTGGTGCGCTGGTTTAGACGCTCCGCAGCATGTGGGATCTTCCCCGACCGGGGCTTGAACGCGTGTCCCCTGCACTGGCAGATGGATTCTTAACCACTGCGCCACCAGGGAAGTCCCAGAATCATGATATTAACTGAAAAAACAAATTAGAGGTGAGCAGGGAAGGTGGGGAAAATAGGCAAAAGTGTTTAATTTTGTGTCGTTCACAGCCGAGAATCAAGAGTCTCATCTTAAAGTTGGAAAATCAGATGGATGGATCAATACTGTGCAGGCAGCAGAATAGCTGGAATGAAGCAGGTGAGGATGGAAAGGTCATGAACTCCTGCATGTGACTCCACTGTCCAGTGCTCCCAGAGCCGTGTCGGCAGCCGGGACGTTCATCAGAACAGACCTGATCTCTTTAGAGACGTCCACCTTCTTCCCAAACCACTGGCTCCCAGGGCAGATGCATCACCTGGCACAGAGCACCGCTGGCCACCTGCCCTCCAGGTGCTGGGTGGGCGGTAGGTCTTCAACCATTGAAGGGTGACTGACCTGAGAGGTTTGCGTTGGGGTCACATGGACGCATGCAGTACACCCTCCAAGAAGTGGCTTCTCACCTATAGAATACTAGTATTAACACTAAAGACTAAACCAATACTAACACAAAACTGATTATTACTACTGCATGCTAAACTAGTACCAAACTAACACTAAACAAAATACTAGTACCAGACTAATGCTCCACTAATTACTGGTAGGAAACAAATACTGGACTGACACTACACTAAATGCTCATACTAAACTAATTACTAGCAGTATATACTAAACTAAGTACTTTTACTAGACTAATACTAAATTAAGTACTGATAATAAACAGAAGATTAATACTAAACTAAAAACTAACACTACGCCAATTACTAACAGTAAATACTGAACTAATACTGAACAAAGACAAAACAAATGCTGAATGGTAATACTAAACAAACACCAGACTGATACTAAACTAAATGCTAATACTAAACTAATTAGCAACACTAAATACTAAACTAATACTAATATTCAACTAATACAAAGCTAATATTAAAATACTCATACTAAACAAACAGCAGGCTAATACTACAGTGAATGCGAATCAAATACTAAATGGTAGACTAATACTAATATTAAAGTAATGCAAAACTTATACCAAACTAAATACTAGTATTAAACTAATTAATAATACTAAATATTGAACTAATACCAAACTCAGTACTCATACCAGACTAACACAAAACTAGTCACTAATACTAAATACTCAACTAATGCAAAATGAATACAAAGCTAAATACTAATACTAAACAAATACCAGACTAATACTAAAGTAAAAACCAATATGAAACTAATTATTAATGCTAAATATGGAACCAATACTAAACAAAGTACTAATACTAGACTAATATATGACTAATTACTGTTACTGAATACTGAACCAATACAAAACTAATACTAAACAATCAGCAATACTGAATACTAAACTAGATACTAATACTAAACTAGTTAATAATACTAAATACAAAACTAACACTCAACAAACACGAACTAAATACTAATATTAACCTACTTACTAATAGTCAGCACTAAACTAATACCAAGCTAACACTAAATATTAATACTAGAGCAATACTAAACTAATTAACAAGACTACTAAACTGCACTAATACTGAACTAATACCAAGCTAATACTAAACTAAGTCCTAATATTAGACTAACATCAAACTCACCTCTGCACTGCATAGTATTGTCCATACTCACCTACTGTAAAGTCACACCCTAGAAAATACTAACGTGCATCTTACTGCCCACCTCCTGGAGGAGAGCTTTTTCTATAAAGCTCTCCAGATAAGTGTCAGCTCCCTCCCGGCCCCTCCCCACAGAGCCTCTGTCTGCAGCCAGCTGAGGGCGGGAGAGACAGGAATTGTCTATGAGGTGCTCACGCCAGTGTGTTGAGGCAACATTTTCTGCTGCCTCAGAATTTCAGCTGATTGTCCAAACTGAGGACCACTATGCAAAGAAGCCCCCAGTTCTGGGGGATTTACCAAGACTTGAACCGTTTTACCCCCCTACCAGCAATGGAGCAGGGCTCCGACTTCACGTCCTCACCAGCACCTGTTGTCTTCTGCTTTTACTTGTTTAATATCATAGCCATCATCTTTAGTATGAAGTGATTTTAATTTGTATTTCCCCAAAGATGAGGAAATCTGAGTATCCTTTCATATGCGTATTGACCATTTGTATATATGAAGCAGTGTCTCTCGAAGTCCTTTGCCCATTTTTAAAAATCGGGGGAATTCCCTGGCAGCCCCGTGGTTAGGACTCCATGCTTTTGCTGCGGTGCTGTGCGGCCAAAAAAATAAAAATACATACACACATATACAAATAAGTACATTCATACACACATACGTAAAATAAAAATGCATTGATTTATCCAAAAAAATTGGGTTGTTTGTCTTTTTATTGCCGAACTGTAAGAGTTCTTTAATACCTTCCAGATACCAGATCTTCATCAGATAAATTACTTGCAAATATTTTCTCCCAGTCTGTAGGTTGTATTTTTACTTCTTGGATAGCGTCATCTGATGCACAAAAGTTTTTAATTTTAATTAAAATTAATCTATGTTTTCTTTGATTGCTTGTGCTTTTGGTGTCATATCTAAGAAACCATGAGATAAGCTTGCAATAAGGCTTGGGGTCCACAGCCATCATTTGTGACTCATGCATCTTATAGGTAAGCTGCTCCTCATCCTTCTGGGGTATGGGTAAAAGGACGCAAAGTGGGTTCTCACCACATCAGAGGTGTGCATACAGACGTGCAGGCAGGACCTCTGATTGGGTGTCACCCCCCCCCCCCAGCTAGTTATTTGAGCTGGATTGTCTACACTCTGCCTCCTGTTAACTTACCCCAGAGTCTTTTAGTGGGATTCCTGTGTTGAAAGAAAACCCCCTCAACCCTGACGCGTCCAGTGTTAAATTAATTCTATTTCAACATGACATAACCCGAGAGTTACATTTCAACACTTGGCTCTTAAGGACCCCAAAGGGCTCATGGGGAGGGGTGAGCCCAGGACTGAGCAAAATCCCTAGCCAACCAGTGATAGGTTGTCTGAATCCAATCGATTAAAGAGAAACCCTCAAGTTCTCACATGAAAACCAGCAGTGGTGGCGGTTCTTTGCCCATCCAGATCGGACCCTACACTGTCCATTTATGGTGGAACTACACACTGGGAGTTTAGCAACTAATACTCTTAGATTCCTTGGGTATACACACTACTATATATAAAATTGATAACTCATAAGGACCTGCTGTATAGCACAGGGAATTCTCCTCAATACTCTGTAAAGACCTATATGGGGAAAAAAATCTAAAAAATGAGTGGATACATGTATATGTATAACTGATTCACTTTGCTTTACAGCAGAAACTAGCACAACATATAGTAACTAAAGCAACTATACGCGAATAAAAATTTAAAAAAACAATCCCCTTACGCGGTGGGTAATTTTTTTTTTTTTGCGGTATGCGGGTCTCTCACTGTTGTGGCCTTTCCCGCTGCGGAGCACCGGCTCCGGACGCGCAGGCTCAGCGGCCATGGCTCACGGGCCCAGCCGCTCCGCGGCATGTGGGATCTTCCCGGACCCGGGCACGAACCCGCGTCCTCTGCATCGGCTGGCAGGCTCTCAACCACTGCGTCACCAGGGAAGCCCGGTAACTGGTATTTTTGAAGATAGCTCCCCATGCTTGGTCTTATGGTCGCCATTTGGAAGACAAAACCAGTAAAGAAATGCTTGTGATTTTGCAGGGTGGTTTTAACAGATGTAAGAGCGTCACCATCCCAACACCCGTAACTGTGTAGATACACACCCGTATATGTAGATTGGATGTTAGAAGATTATTACATAATTAAGGGTGGATCAATCATCCTTTCCCCTGGAGAGTCCTCCTTCTGGGAGAAACTCATCACATATAAGGAGCCCGACAGCACCAATCAGTCAATACTTGATCCCTATCCTTCAGCCTCTGTGGGTGGAGTGCAAACACTCACAGCCCCAAATCAGCTTTCCCCTCATTAAAAAAAATCACATTATTAATTAGCAAGGCCCCTTGGCAGTCTCCTGAGAAAGAGCTACGCACATCTCTTCTCTGACGTGGCTACAAATACAAGTGGATGGGTGCCGGCTGGGGGAGAGGGTTTAAATAATTCAATACAAACACAAATTAAGTATGGCGAGACTTCCTTAAATCCAGCTCATGCCTCGTTACTTTAATTTTTATTTTCAATCCTCGGCTCACATGACGGACACCCAGTAATTGCCTCACATAAGCATCTGAGTCACTCATGTGGAAAAGCTGTTCTCTTCGGGGGCCGGATGTGGGGGGGGGGACTTGATGGGATTTCTCAATTTTATGATAATGGGTCTTTCGCAAAGCATGGGTAATAAAATGGTAATCACAAACATAAAAGAGCATTAACCCCTTCAGACTTGGAGGCACGGGGTTGGCATGACTCCTTAATTGGGGTTTGATCTAAGCAAATTGCATTACTGAATTTTATTAAATAGTGCGGATGTCAGGAGTGAATTATCACGGAGAGAGGAGGTGACAATTACCTTCAGAGGAAACTTCTCTCGGAAAGTGTTGTGGACACTGTCTTTCTTCTTTTGTTTCCATTCTAAATATACCTGGTGTAAAAGATGATAACAGCGTGAAGTATTCTGTGTACAATTACATATTCCAATTTTAAAACTTCTGACATATTTTATATGCTATTATGTCATATATTCCAGATCACCAATCGTCTACCGCCTATGAATGGGTGAAGAGAATCCTAAGTGTTCGTGTCATTAGGAAGGTCTCTATAAGGAAGTCTGCTTCTGGCTTCTGGACGTGCCCCTGACTGCTCTAAGGTGCGGGCAGGAAATGTACAGGGGGAGTTGGGGGCGTCCTATCAGCGCTCAGAATAAAAGACACCAAAGACTGATCGTATCTTGTCCAAAGGATATTGGGACAGATCAGAAGAGCTGCCTCTGATCTGCAATGAGGTCAGAACCCACACCAACAGGGTAGGGAATGGAATGAACTTCATCAGATATGGCAAACCTGTGACCTCTACTACAGAGACAGAGAGAGAGAGAGACTCTTGTGTTATCTTTAGAGGAAACCAGAGCTCAGAGTCAGTGTTACGAAAGCCGATGTTAGAAACGTTAAAAAAAGAAAAAGTTTTAAATTCTTTGTCTTCCCGTGCATCATGTATTTCTGAGTACCCAGACATTACAGGAAGGAATGATCTTTTTTTTTTTTTTTTTTTTTTTTGCGGTACGTGGGCCTCTCACTGTTGTGGTCCCTCCCGCTGCGGAGCACAGGCTCCGGACGCGCAGGCTCAGCGGCCATGGCTCACGGGCCCAGCCGCTCCGCGGCATGTGGGATCTTCCCGGACCCGGGCACGAACCCGCGTCCCCTGCATCGGCAGGCGGACTCTCAACCGCTGCGCCACCAGGGAAGCCCAGGAATGATCTTTTTACAACAGGAGAATTCGGCTCAGAAATGCAGAATAAATTATGAAGTTGTGCATCTCCATGATAGAAACCCAGTGCAAGACAAATCTGCCTGATGATCTTTCATGGGTGTTTAAACTGTCCGTAGAAAGAGGAGGATGGCTGTGCCCGGATCGGCTGGCCATGCCAGCTACTAGTGATAAAGCTCTAATTAAGGATGACATCCCAAAGAGTGGACCCCCCGACATCCTGCCCCATGTGGTGTGATGCAGCAGGAAAATTATTCAACCTGAACTTACCAGGCTTCCACATTCCACTCCCAGTTTGCAGGTCATGGGAGGGCCAGAGAAATGTGTTCCACGAATTCAATCCACCCTGTCAGCTTGTGGGAGACACCACAGCAGAAGGACACCTTTTTCAAAATAACTGGCAAATAGCACAGTGCAGAAAGGGTTGAAAAGATATGGAATCCATCAATGGATGGATGGATGAACAGCATGGGGTCCATCCACACAGTGGAATATGACTCAGCCATGAAAAGGAGTGAAGCTCTGACACAGGCTGCCACGTGGATGGACCTTGAACACATGATGCTCAGTGAGAGAAGCCAGACCCAGAAGGACACACAGTGTGTGATTCCATTGTTAGGAAACATCCAGAACAGGCAGATCCACAGAGACAAGAAAGCAGGTTAGTGATTGCCAGGGGCTGGGGGAGGGGGATGGGGAGGGATAGTTTAAAGGATACAGGGTTTTGCTTTGTGAAGACAGAAATATTTTGAAACTAGATAGAGGTGGTGGTTGCACAAAGCTGTGAGTGTCCTAAATGTCACAGAATTAAATTCTGTGAGGTGACAAAATTCACCTCAATACGTTAAAGTTTTTTACAAAAAGACTTGAAATAAATCGATCAGACGTGATGGGGTGATCTTGTTTGGATGCTGACTTGGACACACCAAGTGTAAAAATTCATCTTGGAGTCCATGGTGGAAATTTGCATCTCCTGGGGGAGTATAGTTTGTCTTTAAGGCTTGATGTGGTATTGTGATTACGAATTAAAAGATACTATTATCTGTTGGAACGACACCCTAAACTAACTATAGGTAAGATGATGTAATGTCTGGAATCTGCCTTCAAAGAACATGACAGTGAAAAGGATGGAAACTGAAATGGGATTGGCAACACACTGGTCGAGGTTGAAACTGGCCACAGGCAAATAGGGTTTCATGACACCATTTATTTTTTTTTCTAATTCTGGATTTGGAAATTTGCATGCTAAACATGTAAAGCTACGTGTGGAATTTAGAGTCGCTTATTCACACCACAAACTTTCCTTAGGTGCCAAGTGCACGGTATGTGTACACCAGATGTGGCTATAATAAAATTCAGGAAAATAACAAGTGTTGGTGAGGATGTAGACACATCATGACTCTTGCTGGCAGAAATGTGGAATAGAGCAGCCTTTCTGGAAAACAACACGGCGGTTCCCCAAAACTTTATACATGGTGTGACCCTACAACCCAGAAACGCCACTCCTGGGCAGGACAGATGCTCTCTTTGACCAAATTCCAAACAACCTCCTCTAAGCCCTCTTTTCAAGACAGCCTCAACCATCTTCCTCCTGCCGTATCCAGACTGGGCAAGAGTCCCGCTATATCAATTTAGCCAGAATCCCTCTGCCCTTCACATCTCCTCTTAGGCGTTTTCCACCCACCGAACCCCTCACTCTGCCTGTGGGTTACAAATCCCCAGCTGCCTGCTGTAGGTTCTCAAATTGACTGTGGGTCAGGATCACCTGGAGGGCCTGTTCAAACCCAGCCTGTGGAAACAGGCCGCCACTTGCCCCATCAACCCTGAGATCAAAACGGTCCCACATCTATCCCTGCAAGTTGGGTACCTAGCTCCACACAGGATGGGAAGGATTCCCACTGGTACCTGCCTCTTTGTTCTAGTTTCTGGAAAGTAAGTTCCAAGTGGTGTTGTAATTGATAGATGTTGTCCCAACGAAGGCAATAACATCCGATAATGCCTTGGACATTTTTGGTCTCACCACCTGGAGGCAGAGGGTCCTCCTGGCACGTGGTGATGGAGACCAGGGAAGCTGCTTCACAGCCCACAGGGTCCAGGACGCCTCACATCAGAGAGTCCTCCAGCCCCAGATGCCAGTGGGGTGTTGCTGAGAAGCCCTGCTTTAGCATGAGAGACTTTCTATCAATTATCTATCTGTCTATCTATATCTATCTATCTATCTATCTATCTATCTATCTATCTATCTATCTATCTATCATCCATCATCTGTTATCTGTTTCGATTGTCTATATCATTTATCTATTTATTATCTATCATCTATCCATCACATCTATCGATTGATCAATCTATCTATCCATCATGTAACTTTCTATCTATGGCAGTCGTTTGCAACCAAGGACAATTTAACCCCCAGTAGACACTTCTCAATATCTGGAAACATTATTGGTTGTCAGCACTGGGGGGAGGGGAGCTCCTGGCACGTGGTGGGTGGAGAACAGGGAAGTTGCTCCACAGCCCACAGGGCCTGGGACGCCCCGCATCAAAGAGTCGTCCAGTCCAGATGGAAAACTCTCCAAACTGTCCTTCTAGCGTGGGGTTCATTCCCACCAAGGACCCATGTTTCTTCAACCTGGGACCGCTTGCTTCCATACATCTGTGTTAAATGGCCAGAGTTAAGGTGTCAGTCTCATGGGATGGAGTTCTCTACCAGCCAGGTCTGTGGGTCAGATCTGTGGCCTTTGACCTTGTCAACACCAGCGGGTCACCACCAGCTCAGCCCCAGGCCTGCTGCTGTCAGGGAGGATGACCACCCACCACCTGACTTCCACTTCTCATCAGCCTTCTCAACAAGGAACCCACGTTCTACACTTTTAAAAAATTGAGATGAAATTCGCATAACTTAAAATTGAGCATTTTATTTTGTTACACTCTCATTTAAAAAAATTATTTTATTTTCAAATTTTTATTGGAGTAGAGTTGATTTACAATGTTGTGTTAGTTTCAGGTGTACAGCAGAGTGAATCAGTTATACATATTCATGTATCCACTCTTTTTAAGATTCCTTTCCCATATAGAGTATTACAGAGCACTGAGTAGACTTCCCTGTGCTCTACAGTAGGTCCTTATTAGTTAGCTGTTTTATATACAGCAGTGTGTATATGTCAATCCCAGTCTCCCAGCTTATCACTCCCACCCCCCCGCCCTTTCCCCCTTGGTAACCATGAGTTTGTTTTCTACATCTGTGACTCTATTTCCCTTTTGTAAATAAGTTCATTTGTACCATTTTTAAAGTGGTTAATTCAGGGGCATTTAGGGCACTCACAGTGTCGTGTATCCACCACTTCTATCTGATTCGACAGCATTCTTGTCCCCCAAAAGAGGCCCTGTCCCCATTAAAAGTCACGCCCCATCCTCTTACTTCCATTCCTAACACCACTAATCCAGTTTCTCTCTCTGTGGATCGGCCTGTTCTGGACGTTTCCTGTCAACGGAATCACACACCGTGTGTCCTTCTGGGTCTGCTCCTCTCCCTGAGCATCGTGTGTTCAAGGTCCATCCACGTGGTAGCCTGTGTCAGAGCTTCCCTCCTTTTCACGGCTGGGTATGATCCCTTGCACTCATTTTCGAAGGGACCTCTGAACGGTAGCTGTGCATTTGAGAGGCCCTGCCTGCTGCAGGCACACAGTCTACCCGGGCTCATCCCAATCACCCCTCCAGACACCCAACCTCTCACCTCCTTTCCTTCCCCTCCTTGATGTGCAAGTCGACATTTAAGGTGACTCAGGCCTCAGCTCACAGATACCTGTGTTCTAGTGCCATTTCTGGCCTGGAGTCTCGGGGACGGGCAGCAGGGGGAGAGTCTCATAAAACCGTAAGCGAGGCGGGGGCGTGAGGAATCTGTGGGCCATCTGTTGCCGAGGGCAGCCCACGGCGACCTGCCGTAGCCTCTGGACGCCAGCACATAGCTTACTCCTGGCCTGCGCTTTTCCCGTCTCATTACGGGAATTTATTTCCTCGCTTTGTAGTCGGCGGAGCCCCCGTCCTAATTGTTTCTTCCATGTGTTGTAAATCTGTCTTCCATCCAGTAAAACACGAAGCCGAGACCTGGCAATTTCCTCTCCTACCATCGCACTGGCCGGCAGAGCCGGCGTTGAAATAAAAAATGAAGCATGTACGCACCCTTTCCCTTCCCTAAGGCCATTTGCCCCAGGAATTTTTAATATTTGGGCCATACCCTCTGCATGAGGTCATCCCGGGATCTAATTGGAACCGTGGTCGGTGGGGCCTGACTGGCTGCCTCACATCTGGTGGGACGCCATGGCCGGCCTCTGACTCAAAGACTTTAATTCCGTCATGCGTCATCTGGTTTTATACAGGCTTTTGTAGCGAGTTCACAAATTCTTTCTGAGGTTTCCATCACGATGGACCAGCCCTGAGTGGCCCCCAAAGATTCCCCAGGAAACTATCCCCAAATGGACCAATTTCTGCCGTCTCAAAGGGGGTCTCCTGCTCAGAGACCCTGTCTGCGTCCGCCTGTCACCTCTATCCGTGCCCCAAACTCAGCCAGAACCTTGTTGCCAGCATGTAACTCGGGGCCTCCTAACCTCCGCCAGGAATGATTACTGTGTCCATGATTTCTTTGCTTTGGTTTGAACAAATTTGCAATTTAGAGGGAAGTAAGATTTGCAAATTATTAGTTTTCGTTGCAGGTGTGTACAGTCAGCCCCTAAACGTGAAGGAGGCCCAGTCAAACCTGGATTTGAGGCAGACGGCACATATCACACTGGACATACTGACATTGAAAAGTTCTCCACTGTTCCCCTGAAATTTAAGTCTAGCTGGGGATGCGGTGTTTTCATGGCTCAACCATAAGACATCGTTTAGGGAAAGGCAGGTGGCCCCTGCCTGGGTGGACATTGGGTTGAGGTTGGAAGGGACAAAGTCTGACCTTCCACAGCTTTACCTGAAAAAGCATCCACAGTGAAACCAGTGGAAGCCACACCTGTACGCAGGTGTGTCCACTGGCTGAGGGACATCCCAGGTTTGTCTATCTTGTTCTGGAACCTGGCTTTGCTGCGTCCTTAAGTCGTAATACAGTTTCTTGGTTTCTATCAAGAGATTCGCATCTTCTGCCCAGCACACCCCTATCACACACAGAAATGCCTCCCCACCACACACACACACACACACACACACACATACTCACACACACACACACACACCACACACACTCACACACACACACACCACCCCCCACACACTCACACACCACACACTCACACACACACACACACACACACACACACACACACACAGAGTACATCCGTCATGTGATTCTCAAAACTTTGACTTCACAGGGAGGCCAGAGGCAAATCCTGCAGCCTTCAGACGATACAGACAGAATTATGACAAATTGCATAAATATGTGCAAATTGTCCACATGATGTCATGGGCTCCGGCTCCCCCAGAGCAGCAGAACTCGCAGCAGAAGGTTGGGCCAGGACTTGCTCTGAATTCAGCTGAGGCAAAATTACATTCAATTTGCTTGAATTCATCGCAGAGAGAAGCCCATTGGTTGACCTCAGTCACATTAACTAGTTTATTTTCCACCAGGACTGGACGGCACGGCATCGTGGAGCGGGGGCCTCAGGGAGACGCAGAGGGCAAGGCCTGAACGTCCCAAGGGGCATCTTCTCCTCTGTTTCGTGTTTCGAGGTCCCGGGTGGAGGAATGCCAGGAGGGTCCCCCAAGAGCACCTGATAGACGTCAACAGGCCAACTGAAGGGCACGGAATCCACCAAACAGGCAAGAGGCTCTGAGTGCTTTGTAAATGAAGTTTCGCAGCTTGCGGTCAATGTGGTTTGAGAACATAGGCTGTGGATGAGAAACCCTGAGGATTCACCCCAAACTACCGTCAGGTGTGTTTTTACTCTTATTTTTCCTACATTTGTTTATCAGCTGCAAGATATGTTGGGCACATTCAAAGGTTCCAGGGATTTGGACATAGACATATCTTTTGGAGCTCAACCAGAGCAGCTGGAAACTTATCAGAAAGTCCCCAGCCTAGGCTCTCTCCCACCAGCCACTGGGAAAAATGGAAACTGGTGACCAACACCTACTGGGTCCTGTTGTAGCTGAAACATTAGAATTTAAGATTATTTTCAGAATAAGCAGCAAAATAGGCTAGAAAGTCCGTTGGAATCATGTCCCCGCAAATAACAAACCATCCTAGGCAGCCTATAGAGGATTTATCTGTCGCCTATTCATATCTATCTATCTATCTATCTATCTATCTATCTATCTATCTATCTATCTATCCATCCATCACTTCTATCTATCTAACTATCTATCTATCTATCTATCTATCTATCTATCTATCTATCTATCTATCATCTATCTATCCATCCATCACTTCTATCTATCTATCTATCTATCTATCTATCTATCTATCTATCTATCTATCTATCTATCTACCCATCCATCACTTCTATCTATCTATCTATCTATCTATCTATCTATCTATCTATCTATCTATCATCTATCTATCCATCCATCACTTTATCTATCTATCTATCTATCTATCTATCTATCTATCATCTATCTATCCATCCATCACTTCTATCTATCTATCTATCTATCTATCTATCTATCTATCTATCTATCTATCCATCTATCTATCATCTATCCATCCATCCATCACTTCTATCTATCTATCTATCTATCTATCTATCTATCTATCTATCTATCTATCTATCTATCTATGTATCTAACTATCCATCCATCCATCCATCACATCTATCTATCTATCTATCTATCTATCTATCTATCTATCTATCTATCTATCAATCTATCTATCATCTATCTATCCATCCATCACTTCTGTCTATCTATCTATCTATCTATCTATCTATCTATCTATCTATCTATCTATCTATCTATCTATCCATCCATCACTTCTATCTATCTATCTATCTATCTATCTATCTATCTATCTATCTATCTACATCTATCTACCTATCCTTATCTATCACCTATCTGCCTATTACATCTATCAATTCATACTCTTTATCTATCTCTATTATCTATTTAATCTAATTTCTATCTATCTATGCATCTATTACATCTTTCCCTCTCTGTCTCTCTAAACACACCCACTCCCCCACATGATTGTATTTGTAAGGGTCTGGGGAATATATCTAATTATCTAATCGCCCATTTCAATTTGGTTCCTATTATCTCTGTAGTCAACACCATCAAATTAGCAGAAGTCATTTAAACACTTCAAAAATCTTTGAACGTCTGTTTTCCTAAGCTTAGATCTACAACCTTCTGGGATGTCAGTTTTGCAAAGCCCCACTCTGGGGAGTGTGGTCAAACGTTACCTGATGAGTTGTGGAAACAGGTGGCCTCCACTTCAGATCAAACGTCCAGAAAGCGTCAACCTCTGTGCTGGGTGCCACTTCCCTTTGAAAAGGTCAGAAGGGGTCTCGCGGAAAATGCACTTGTATATTTTTCATTGTTTGGACAAGAAATTGGGAACAGATTCAGTCTGTGACAGAAGAATGTCTGAGTATATTTTTGAACAGAGGTTTTTTTTTTTTAAAAAGCAATAAAAAGTAGCAAAGTGGTTGGGCTTCTCCAATGCGGTGCTTGATGGGTGATGTTGAGGCAATGTGGACATCTCAAAAATTAATTTCGTCCTTGGGAGCAGAGAGAGCCGTGCTCCACACACATCTGCAGCTGTGCATATGTTAAAGCATCCATAACTTACTTTTAGGAGCACATTAAGAAGGGCTGTGGACGCACTTATCCTGAGGATGCCTGCAACAGGATCTCTGGAAACCCCAGCCGGGGGCTGTCGCTCCCACACCTCTCAAATTCACAGACCCGTGCATGCAATTAACACACTAATTTATGACAGAAACAGGTGTTATCGAGTCCAAGCCTGTACTGCTCGCCATAGGACAGGCCAATAAACTGAAAGACGAGTTGTTGGGACAAAGAATAAAGACTTTGTTTGGAAAGCAAGCAGACAAAGACTTGTGTAGACTCGTGTCCCAAAGAACCATCTTCCCCAAGTTAGAATTAAGGCTTATTTTGTACTAAAAGGGGAGGGAGTGTGTCTGGTTGGTTCTAACTTTTTGGTGCTGGAATCCTTTGTTCTTGCAGCTGTCCATGTAGGTCAGGTCATGATGTTCCTGTAAACCTCCAACAAGACACATGTTATTTTCTGTTCTGCAACATTTTATCTCTGTATGAATGGAAAAGTGCTATATGTCTAAAGGTCAGAGCCTTGAGGATGGGCTGTTCTGTATATTTCAGGCTATAGGCAACATTCTTAACTAGTAGCAAAAGCAATAGAAGACAAAGGTTAAAGTAAAAGAAACAGATCTAATATGGAGTCAGATTTGTTCTTCCCTATTAAACAGTGATGCAGGCTTCCTGCAAGCACCTGCCCACAGGTGAAAGGGGAAGATGCTTTTGGACCAGACCCCACAGAGGTGCACTCTGGAGAGGCCAAAGAATTATTCTCATTCCAGAACTTTGCACCCTCAGTTCATCTTCTGGGAAATTATTATTGTTTTCTCTTACATCGTTTTTTTTTTTTTTTTTACATATCTTTTATATTTTGCATTTCAGTGCCTCTTTGCACACTTCTCCATGGAAATCAGAATTAGGTAGATCTCATACACTGTAGGGCAGGGCAGATGTTTGGGGACCCACCTAGGAGGACCTGGCTTCATCCATTGAGAGGAGACAGACCAAGTAAAGAGGTTCTAATCTTGGCCAAATATAGACGCCCCACATATCCTAAGAAAGCAAGGTCTCTACTCAACATCTATCAGCAAACTGGCAGTATTTTCCTCATTTCATGTCCTGAGTGTACAAGCTTTGGCTGGGTAACAGGCCACCCCCAAATCTTTATGGCCTAAGGTGATGAGCATTTATTCCTTTTGATTTGCGGTCAGCTGAGCCATTCTGGTCTGGATGGCTTGGTCAGGGGCAGGATGGACTAGGGAAGCCTTGCTACACGCCTTGGCTTCATGGATCTTTTGTGCTTGTCCCCCTGGAGATCTTGGGGGCCCCCAGAGCTTCACAGGATGACAGAAAGCAGCGTTTAAACATTTTGTATCTTGTTTCATGTTTGTTTTCAGACCTCTGGCCAGAGCAAGTCACAGGGCTAAGCCAGAACTCCATGTGGGTACAGGGAGGTGAGTTAGGGCAGACACTTTCTCCGACCATATCTGACTTGCGTTCCGAGGTTTCCCCCATGGTCGAGGAGAATTGCTCATCTCCAAGCCCTGCATTCACATTACAGCCAGTACCACAGGGAAACGCGTAGCGTCCCCACCCCCCCGGCCCTTTAAAGAAGGCAAGACAAGGCAGACTTCCTTGTGGGGGCTGACGCGTGTCCAACTAAAACTCAGAGGTTGTGTCACCATGAAAAATAGAAGGTGGGAAACCAATGGTCCCTCTGCTCCCGTCCATGAACACGTTATAGGTTAATGAAGGGGACGAGGACCTTTAAAATATCTGACAGCACATTCAGCCAGGAAATGAGAAAGTGGGACTCCAGTGTAAAGTTTTACAGCCTCACTGATATTCTAAACCCTGAAAATTGCTCTCTGAGACCTGCCATCCCACTTCACCTGAGAAGCCGCATTAGATGTTGGCATCCAGGTATTGAAAGCACTTTGTGCAGATACTAGAGTCTCTATTATATCTTAACCATGCCACAAATTCATGGAGATTGGAACGTCCATGATGAAGTTATTTTTGATGTGTGTTCACGTCATTGTTGACTTGCCTTGAAAGCCCATATCAGTGTGTATTGACAAGGGATATTGACCCAGCAGCCAAGAGAGAGCGCGTACATCTGAAGATGCCTTGGGCATAAGCTTGACCTGCAAATCCAGTCCTGTGCATTCCCTGACAGTTCTTGGTCTTCTGATGTGGCAATGCTCATCGGAACGTGGACCTTCACTTCCCCAAAGTGACTCTTCACCAAATGCTCTTAGCCCACATGAAGATCCTAAAGTTGTCCACCTGGTTCTTCTCGTTTGTTCTCTGTATCTGTGAGTCTCTTTCTTTTTTGTTATATTCACTAGCTTGTTGTATGTTTTAGATTCCATATATAAGTGAGATCATACAGTATTTGTCTTTCTCTGTCTGACTTATTTCACTTAGCATAATGCTCTCCAAGCCCTTCCATGTTGCTGCACCTGGCATTATTTCATTCTTTTTTATGGCTGAGTAGTATTCCATGGTGTATATGTACCACATCTTTATCCATTCATCTGTCGATGGACGTTAAGTGTTTCCATGTTTTGTCTATTGTGAATAGTGCTGCTATGAACATTGGGGTGCATGTATCTTTTCGAGTTCGTGTTTTTGTTTCTTTCAGATATGACTTTAGATATCGGTGGAAGTCACCATGCCCATGTCACCTACACAATTGTAGGGAAGAGGCTAAAGATGCCTAGAACCTCACCGGACATGCTGTGTGTGCCTGTAGGCATTTGTTGTTGTTGGAGGGGAGCTATTGGACCACCAGCTACCTGGGTGGATTTGGGGGTTTTCTACATCTGTGATGGGTGGCTCAGAGCAGCTCCTGATAAAATTAGCTGACACATGTTTGCTACCGATTCTTATAAATTGACAAATTGATAAGATACCCGTGTATCTTGTTTTGTTCCCAAAGCAATTTCACATAAATTAACTCATATCACCTTTTCCCCAGTAACACAATCATAGTAGGGTACTTTAACACCCCACTGTCACCAATGGACAAATCATCCAAAATGAAAATAAATAAGGAAACACAAGCTTTAAATGATACATTAAACAAGATGGACTTAATTGATATTTATAGGACATTCCATCCCAAAACAACAGAATACACTTTCTTCTCAAGTGCACATGGAACATTTTCCAGGATAGATAATATCTTGGGTCACAAATCAAGCCTTGGTAAATTTAAGAAAATTGAAATCACATCAAGTATCTTTTCCGACCACAATGCGATGAGACCAGATTTCAATTACAGGAAAAAGTCTGTAAAAAATACAAACACACGGAGGCTAAATGATACACTACTAAATAACCAAGAGATCACTGGAGAAATCAAAGAGGAAATTAAAAAATACCTAGAAAAAAATGACAATGAAAATATGACAACCCAAAACCTATGGGATGCAGCAAAAGCAGTTCTATGAGGGAATTTTACAGCAATACAATCCTACCTCAAGAAACAAGAAACATCTCAAATAAACAACCTAAG
This sequence comes from Inia geoffrensis, assembly GCA_036417435.1. Taxonomy (NCBI): domain Eukaryota; kingdom Metazoa; phylum Chordata; class Mammalia; order Artiodactyla; family Iniidae; genus Inia; species Inia geoffrensis. The sequence goes on along the minus strand of CM070920.1, from coordinate 536,551 downwards.
CTTACACCTAAAACAATTAGAGAAAGAAGAACAAAAATACCCCAAAGTTAGCAGAAGGAAAGAAATCATAAAGATCAGATCAGAAATAAATGAAAAACAAATGAAGGAAACAATAGCAAAGATCAATAAAAGTAAAAGCTGGTTCTTTGAGAAGATAAACAAAATTGATAAACCATTAACCAGACTCATCAAGAAAGAAAGGGAGAAGACTCAAATCAATAGAATTAGAAATGAAAAAGAAGTAACAACTGACACTGCAGAAATACAAAGGTTGATGAGAGACGACTACAAGCAATTATGTGCCAATAAAATGGACAACCTGGAGGAAATGGACAAATTCGTAGAAAAGCACAACCTTCCAAAATTGAACCTGGAAGAAAAAGAAAATATAAACAGACCAATCACAAGCACTGAAATTGAGTCTGTGATGAAAAATCTTCCAACAAACAAAAGCCCAGGACCAGATGGCTTCACAGGAAAATTCCATCAAACATTTAGAGAAGAGCTAACACTTATCCTTCTCAAACTCTTCCAAAATATAGCAGAGGGAGGAACACTCCCAAACTCATTCTATGAGGTCACCATCACCCTGATACCAAAACCAGACAAAGATACTACAAAAAAAGAAAATTACAGACCAGTATCACTGATGAATACAGATGCAAAAATTCTCAACAAAATACTAGCAAACAGAATCCAACAACACATTAAAAGGATCATACACCATGATCAAACTGGATTTATCTCAGGGATGCAAGGATTCTTCAATATATGCAAATCAATGTGATACACCATATTAACACATTGAAGGGGAAAAACAATATGATCATCTCAATAGATGCAGAAAAAGCTTTCTACAAATTTCAACACCCATTAATGATAAAAACTCTCCAGAAAGTAGGCATAGAGGGAACTTACCTCAACATAATAAAGGCCATACATGAAAAACCCACAGCCAACATTGTTCTCAATGGTAAAAAACTGAAACCATTTCCTCTAAGATCAGGAACAAGACAAGGATGTCCACTCTTACCACTATTATTCAACATAATCTTGGAACTTCTAGCCACAGCAATCAGAGAGGAAAAAGAAATAAAAGGAATCCAAATAGGAAAAGAAGAAGTAAAGCTGTCCCTGCTTGCAGATGCCATGATACTATACATAGAGAATCCTATAGATGTTATCAGAAAGCTACTAGAGCCAACAAATGAATTTGGTAAAGAAGTAGGATATAAAATTCATGCACAGAAATCTCTTGCATTCCTATACACTAATGATGAAAAATCTGAAAGAGGAATTAAGGAAACACTCCCATTTACTGCTGCAATAAAAAGAATAATATATCTAGGAATAAACCTACCTAAGGAGACAAAAGACCTGCATGCAGAAAACTATGACACGGATGAAACAAATTAAATATGATACAAACAGATGGAGAGATATACCATGTTCTTGGATTGGAAGAATCAACATTGTGAAAATGACTCTACTACCCAAAGCAATCTACTGATTCAGTGCAATCCCTATCAAACTACCAACGACATTTTCCACAGAACTAGAACAAAAAATTTCACAATTTGTATGGAGACACAAAAGACCCTGAATAGCCAAAGCAATCTTGAGAAAGAAAAACAGAGCTGGAGGAATCAGGCTCCCAGACTTCAGACTCTACTACAGAGCTACAGTAATCAAGACAGTATGGTACTGGCACAAAAACAGAAATATACATCAATGGAACAGGATAGAAAGCCCAGAGATAAACCCACACACCTATGGTCACCTTATTTTTGATAAAGGAGGCAAGACTATACAATGGAGAAAAGACAGCTTCTTCAATAAGTGGTCCTGGGAAAACTGGTCAGCTACATATAAAAGAATGAAATTGGACCACTCTCTAACACCATACACAAAAATAAACTCAAAATGGATTAAAGACCTAAATGTAAGGCCAAACACTATAAAACTCTTAGAGGAAAACATAGGCAGAATACTCAATGACATAAATCACAGCAAGATCCTTTTTGACCCACCTCTTAGAGAAATGGAAATAAAAAAATGGGAGCTAATGAAACTTAAAAGCTTTTGCACAGCAAAGGAAAACATAAACGAGACAAAAATACAATGCTCAGAATGGGAGAAAATATTTGCAAATGAAGCAACTGACAAAGGATTAATCTCCAAAATTTACAAGCAGCCCATGCAGCTCAATATTAAAAAAGCAAACAACCCCATCGAAAAATGGGCAGAAGATCTAAATAGACATTTCTCCAAAGAAGATATACAGACTACCAACAAACACATGAAAGAATGCTCAGCATCACTAATCATTAGAGAAATGCAAATCAAAACTACAATGACGTTACACCTCACACCAGTCAGAATGGCCATCATCAAAAAATCTACAAACAATAAATGCTGGAGAGGGTGTGGAGAAAAGGGAACCCTCTTGCCCTGTTGGTGGGAATGTAAATTGGTGCAGCCACTATGGAGGTTCCTTAAAAAAGTAAAAATAGACCTACCATATGACCCAGCAATCCCACTACTGGGCATATACCCTGAGAAAACCATAAATCAAAAAGAGTCAGGTACCACAATGTTCACTGCAGCTCTATTTACAATAGCCAGGACATGGAAGCAACCTAAGTGTGCATCGACCAATGAATGGATAAAGAAGATGTGGCACATATATACAATGGAATATTACTCAGCCATAAAAGAAATGAAATTGAGTGATTTGTAGTGAGGTGGATGGACCTAAAATCTGTCATACACAGTGAAGTGTAAGTCAGAAAGAGAAAAACAAATACTGTATGCTAACACATATATATGGAATCTAGAAAAAAAAAGAAAGAAAAGAAAAAATTGTTCTGAAGAACCTAGGGTCAGGACAGGAATAAAGATGCAGACATAGAGAATGGACTTGAGGGCATGGGGAGGGGGAAGGGTAAGCTGGGATGAAGTGAGAGCGTGGCATGGACATATATACATGACCAAATGTGAAATAGATAGCTAGCGGGAAGCAGCCACATAGCACAGGGAGATCAGCTCAGTGCTTTGTGACCACCTGGAGGGGTGGGACAGGGAGTGTGGGAGGGAGACGCAAGGGGGAGGGGATATGGGGATATATGTATATGTATACCGGATTCACTTTGTTATAAAGCAGAAACTAACACACCATTGTAAAGCAATTATACACCAATAGAAATGTTAAAAAAACAAAAAAAAAGGAAGGAAACTGTGACACCTGCTACCACGTGGATGAACCTTGAGGAGAAGATGCTCAGTGAAATAAGGCACACCCAAAAGGACAAATACTGTGTGATTTCATTTATAGGTGGTCCCTAGAGTCATCAGATTCATAGGGGCAAAAAGTAGAAGGATGGTCACTAGGGGCAGGGGAGGTGCTTGTGGAGCTGGTATTTAATGGGGACACAGTTTCAGTTGGGGAAAATGGAAAAGTTCTGGCGATGGATGGTGGGGATGTTTGCACAACAATGTGAATGTACTTAATGCCAGTAAGTTATACACAAAAATACTTAAAGTGGTAACTTTTATATATCATATGGTATATTTTATAGTATATCATTTTATGATGTATTTTATCACAGTAATAAGAAATTATTAAAATTAAATATAGGTTTTAAAAAAGTGAGTGTATTTTCAGGTCTGAATTCAGGAAGGGTCTTGCTTCTCTGCAAACAGCTTCCTGATTCTTGGTGATCCTAAACCCACATGCCCTTGAGATGGAGGCTAAAAGGGTCCATCCATCTCACAGTGCTCAGTTGTGCCTAAAATCTCTTTTCTAGGACTTTAACACATTCCCGTGAGTTGGGAGCACATGAGCACTGTGGGGCTCCCTGGTTTCAACGTTCTACATAGCTCATGTCTGGTTCCCCTGAGGCTGGACCACTGGAGGTATCCTTGGTCACCGTGTGTGCTGTTCTACATCTTCACACACACACACACGATGGGGGGTCCTTCTCATCCCAAGCCCACAAGAGGGATAGAGGAGCCCAAGGCATGGTTCTGGCCACTGCCTTGCTGGCAGGAAGGGAAGTGTGTGCCTTGCAGGGTGAAACCTCTAACCCCTAGGACGTGAAAAACTTTACAAGGTTTCTTTTGCCGATGTCCAGATGGTGATGACTTTGTCCATACTTGTCCCTGAAGCAGACCTGCAATGGGCATGGGTGAGAAACAAACCTTTGATGTTCAAAGCTGGGATGTGGGGACAATTTGTTACTTAGCACAACCTCCTGGTGCAGACTGATACATATGTGGCTGATACATGGTTTGTGAATGAATCAATAAGGGGACAGACTTAATGCTTTTAGAGGCACCTGATGTGTGAGCAGTGATATTTTCTACGTAGATGTTTGGTCAACTCAAGATGCATTTTTTTTCTTGCTAAATAAAGGTTGGTGAGAATGATTATCTCCAAATTTTTGGCACACGCGTGTGGAATAAAGGGTTCCCTTACATTGGATATGTGCCCCGATGCCACGGTGGTGGACACCTGTGCTTCATCCCTATTCATGAGTTGATCAGATGGCAGAACTTCAGAGACAAGAGCCCAGATCTTTCAGGATCTTATTTTCTCCCTGTCAGGTCTTACTCTGCTGCCTCCTGGCAGGTTTGAAGCCCTAAAACCACAGCTTTCTGATCGCCAAGGGGATGTGGACATCCATCCAGAAGAAAGCCATCTTCCACCATGTGTCAGCTTTTCTAGGAAAACACCCTTTCACTTCATAGACTAAGGCTGAGTTTGCATTTCCCAAGCTCTGAGTTAGCCCAGGCTGTTTGTGGAAGCCTTATTGTACCACCTGGAAAAGTTCTGGCGTTCCAGCAGAAAAGGCTGCCCGGGTAATAACAATTTTTTAAATCTCGAGGATAAAACCCACCGGGGTTGACAAGCTAGGAAACCTGCTGGAAAGGGGAAATGTTCTCAGAAACTTTTAATTTTTTTGTAACATCAGCAGTGCATAATGGAGGTCCTAGTAGACACACTCAGAGTCTGAAAGCATCTTCTTTTGGACCAAAGTCATGGGCTCAAAGATGTGCCCAGGGCTGCAGGGGACCCACCATCCCCAGGACCCTCAGCTGCGTCCTGCTTTCAGGAATAGCAATCAGCACCCCAGGACTTCATGCCCCTTAGCTTATTCTGAGTCCCTGCAGCCTACAGAGCCAGGTGGGAGGAGACGTGGGAGGAGACCAAAACCCCAGAACCCAGAGAAGGGCAGTCTCCCTTTTCCTTTTTAGAACAACCCAGATCCCTCCCCTTCTATGAGACCCTCAAGCTACTCGTGTGCGGTCTTCGAATCCTGGTGTCTACTCTCTGGTCCAGAAGTTGCCCCCAGCAAAACCCCTGGTCCCGTTATAGCCTCACAACCTTAGAACTCTCTCCACCATTGATGACAGAGGTGGGGGGCGGTTCTGATGAAATGCCTGTGTTCATCTCCTGGAGGCCTCCAGGGGGTGAATCCTGTCCCCCCAAACTCATATGATGAAGTCCTCACCCCCAGAACCTCAGCATGGGAGTGTATTTGGAGGCGGGGTCTTTGCCAAGATGATCAAGGCAAAATGAGGTCACTGGGGTGGGTCCTAATCCAAAATGACCTGGGTCCCTGTACAAGGGGGGATTGGACCCAGACAAACAGACAGAGGAGAAAGCAAGAGGAGGTGAAGGCAAGGATTGGGGTGATGGAGCCACAAGCCAAGGGCCACAGGACTGCCAGGAACCACTGCTTCCTCATTTTCCCCACCTCCCGCTCCTCCGTCTCCCCCTCCCCCACCTCCCCTCCCCCGTCTCCCCTTCCCCATCTCCCCCTCCCCCACATCCTTCTCCTCTGTCTCCCCTCCCCCACCTCCTCCCCCTTCTCCCCTCCCTCTCCTCTCCTCCCCTCCCCTGCCCTCCCCTCCCCCTCCCCTCCCCCCCCCCTCCCCCACATCCTTCTCCTCTGTCTCCCACTCCAGCTCCCACCTTTTGCAGGGAGAGCGCATCTTTGTTTTGGGGCCAAACTGCAACTCACCTTTTCCCCAGCTCCAGCGCTCGCCTCCATGAACCCCTGGGCAACCCCTTCCCTTCCAGGGTACAAGCCGGAATTGGAGCGGGCGGAGGATGCTTTCCTGGGAATCTCTTGGAGCAGCTGTTGGAGGGCCTTCCCGAGACACTACAGAACTTCCCTTAATCAGATCGCAGCAATCAGATTGGAAAAGCGTCCCATATGTCGGAGCACAGAGCAGGGGCCCCGGGTTACGGCCGGGACACAGGCCACACGGAGGTTAAGATCTGGATGCAATTAGAGGCGGGATCCAGGCATCTCAATGGTTCTTCGGGGACCAGTTGGTCTTGAGTCACTTATAATTGCGTGCTCGGAAATTACTCACCCTGAAATTGCTGGGGGCCGGAACGGACTCTGCCCACATGTGTCCCCCGAGGAGAAGGAGAGGGCTGGGGGGAGGGCGTTGGCTGTGTGGAGGCATGTCCGTGGTGTTTCAGGATAATCCCAAAGTAACCGCGTGGGCCTGAGACAGAGAGAGCGGTCAACAGCTCCAGTGGGCTTAGGCTCTTCCATGCCCCACCTTGGTCTCCACCCATGCGACGCTGTCTGTAATTTCTGCATGTCCTGTGTCCTTAGGGTAAAGATGGTCCTTTAGCCCTGGACCGGTTGGTGGGCAGGGCTGAGTGGTTGCCATGGAAGTGTCACTGCCCTGTGGGCTCAGAAGCCTGGGCCCACCCCTGTGTCTGGCACCGTCCAGAGGGGTGAATTTGCAGCAAGTATTTCTAAGAGGCTGAGCCTGTCTGCTGAGCAAACTAGGAGAAAAATAATGAACTAGTGTCGGGTGGGCCCATCACTTGCTCCAAGTGGCTCACACAGAAAAACATCTTGGCTTATTTATGAACTTTTCAGAGTTTCTAAACCTAAAAATGTTGAAGTTATTAAAAGTATATACGGAGGCACAATGGGCTTGTTCAAAGAAGAGGGTCAAGTGGACCCCCCTATGTTGGACAATGAATAAAGCAGAAAAATAAGAGGAACAATTTAAAAACAGATGAGTGGCCATTTTTAGGGAGTACTGTCAGAAGCGATTAGAAACTGTTTTCATTTAAAGGTGTGATGGAACTGGGATCGTTTTGCCGAACAAGCACGATCATGGGACAGTCACAAGCTCTCGTTTTATGTTTAGATGATGACGAGGCGTCTTGCTCCCTGGATGGGATGTGGGACCCCCACCAGACTGGGGATGACGTATCCATTTTGCAAACCTAGAACCTTCTAGAATCTTCTGAGAAGGGGGTGTTGGTTCTATAACCTGTGACTTGAAAAATTGATGGCAAAAATAGTGAAAGAAACCAGATACAGAAGGACACACAGAGTGTGATCCTACTTATAGGAAATGTCCAGAACAGGCAAATCCATGGAGACAGAAAGTGGATTAGTGGTTACCAGGGGCTGGGGAGTGGGAAGGGGGAGGGGGAGTGACTGCTCATGGGGACGGGGTCTCCTTCTGGGGGGATGAGAACATTCTGGAACCAGAGAGAGGTGGTGGCTGTACAACACTGTGAATGTGCTAAATGCCCCTGAATTGTCCACTTTGGTTAACATGGTGAATTTTGTGGTATGTATACTTTACCACAATTGAAGAAAGAAAGTCACACCGCTGGACACAAAATTCATCACGAAGCTTTATAAAGGGAAGAGGCAGGGTCTTTTATCGCCATCCTCCTCCAAGGCAGGACATGCCAATGTATCCTTATGGGGTTATTCCACAGAAATTTTAGGGGGAAAAGTTCGCTGGATTAAATGTGGAAAAAGAATAAAATCCCACAGTAGGATTTAGGTTTTGTGGAATCTAAACAGACTTGAAACCCCCCAAGAGCCCTACAACTGCCTTCCAAGAATCACCCAGAGACCACAGTCGCCCCATTTGGAGGGAATAAATCGCTCTTTCCAGGCAATCTGTGGCTACCATAGCATTTGATAAAAGACTCAGTTCTGATGTTTCCTCATTTGGGGTCTGACCGATGTCACTGCTTCCTACGAAATTTAATTGTAAGTGGGAGGAACCCCTACTCTCTCGACCAAATGTCTCTGGCGGCCCTGAGATACTGTTTGCTGCTACTGTGTACTGTCTCCAGCTGCTGTGAGAAACAGATGAGTTAATTTATGTGAAATTGCTTTGGGAACAAAACAAGATACACGGGTATCTTATCAATTTGTCAATTTATAAGAATCGGTAGCAAACATGTGTCAGCTAATTTTATCAGGAGCTGCTCTGAGCCACCCATCACAGATGCAGAAAACCCCCAAATCCACCCAGGGAGCTGGTGGTCCAATAGCTCCCCTCCAACAACAACGAATGCCTGCAGGCACACACAGCGTGTCCGGTGAGGTTCTAGGCGTCTTTAGTCTCTTCCCTACAATTGTGTAAGTGACACGGGCATGGTGACTTCCACAGATATCTAAAGTCATGTCTGAAAGAAACAAAAACACGAACTCGAAAAGATACATGCACCCCAATGTTCATAGCAGCACTATTCACAATAGACAAGACGTGGAAACACTTAACGTCCATCGACAGATGAATGGATAAAGATGTGGTACATATACACCATGGAATACTACTCAGCCATAAAAAAGAATGAAATAATGCCAGGTGCAGCAACATGGAAGGGCTTGGAGGGCATTATGCTAAGTGAAATAAGTCAGACAGAGAAAGACAAATACTGTATGATCTCACTTATATATGGAATCTAAAACATACAACAAACTGGTGAATATAACAAAAAAGAAAGACTCACAGATACAGAGAACAAACGAGTGGTGACCAGTGGGGAGAGGGAAGGGGGAGGGGCAAGATAGGGGGAGGGGATTAAGAGGTACAAACTACTATGTATAAAATAAATAAGCTACAAGGACAGCACAGGGAATATAGCCAGTATCTTTTTTTTTCTTTTTTTTTAGATGTTGGGGGTAGGAGTTAATTAATTAATTAATTAACTTTGGCTGTGTTGGGTCTTCGTTTCCGTGCGGGGGCTTTCTCTAGTTGAAGCAAGCGGGGCCCACTCTTCATCGCGGTGCGCGGGCCTCTCACTATCACAGCCTCTCCCGTTGCGGAGCACAGGCTCCAGACGCGCAGGCTCAGTAGTTGTGGCTCACGGGCCTAGTTGCTCCGCGGCACGTGGGATCCTCTCAGACCAGGGCTCGAACCCGTGTCCCCTGCATTAGCAGGCAGATTCCCAATCACTGCACTACCATTGGCTACAAGGCTCTACGTATATGGCCTCATGGGAGAACTGTCTCTGCCCCAAACCAGACGTGGGCAGTGCATGCAGTCTCCAGGGGGAGCTGCAGACAAGCTCTCAGGCGCCCTGCACAGTCGCGCTCTTTTGGTGTATTCGCCTTCTCAGCTCTGGAGTCTCCATTCCTAGGTCTCTTTGTCTGAAGCCCTGGGCTGAGGTCTTCTTCAGGGGCCTCTGCTGAGACGTCCTTATGTGGGGAGGTGAAGGAAACCTGTAAGCTTCTTTCTCCAGTACTCGGGACTTTTCCACTTTTCCTGCGCACCATCTCCCCACCCCAGGCTCCATAAAACTGCTAGGGACATTGGCTGGGGCTCCCCCAGCAGCGAGACGACCTCCATATCTGTGCTGATCTACCTGACCCTCGACCTGAACAACGGTCCATGGGGGAAAATGGAACAGCGGGGAGTTGGTGCCTCCTCTGGTTTTAGCCCCTTCCTTTTGCCACTGAAGTAAAAGCTTAGCTCTGACATTTTGGGTTTGTTGCTTTAACTGACTGCTCCAGCACCTGAAAGCTCAACTGTCCCATTGGGCTCGGCTGAGCTCCTGACAAGGACCGGTATCGGTATCAGCGTTAGCTATCCGCGTCAATAGCAATATCAGGATCGGCACCGTTTATCTGTGTTACCGTCAGAACGAACAGCCGTGTGAATAGGAGCATGCTCACTAACATTAGCATCGGGATCAGTACCAGTAGCACCACCAGTAGCGACACCAGCATCAACACCAGTGTCCACCTCTGTCTCCACATCAGCACCAGTAGCAATAATAGCATCAGTGTCAAGTACCTGTCAGCATCAGCATCAAAATATCAGAGTCAGCATCAGTATCAACAACAGCACCAGTTATCAGTATTAGTACCGCAACCAGTATTCGTAACAGCATTGCTTATCGGTATTACCGCCAGTATCAGTAACAACATCAGTTATAGGTATTAGCATCGTTACCAATAGCACCGTCAGTAGCAGCAGCAGCATCCACATCTGTCTCCACCTCCACCTCCACATCAGCACCAGTGTCAGCATCGACATCAATAACACTGTCAGCATCAGCATCAATTATCAGTATCAGCGTCAGCATCAGTAGAGCATCTGCTTTAGCATCCATGGCAGCATGGGCACCAGCATCTTCATCTGTATCCACATCAGCGTCAGTATCAATGCCAGTGTCAGTATCAGTGTCAGCACCTGTCAGCATCAGCATCAATTATCAATATCAGTGTCAGCATCAGTAGAGCGTCTGCATTAGCATCCATGGCAGCATCAGCACCAGCATCTTCATCTGTAACCACATCCACATCAGTATCAGCCTCAGTATCAGACCCTCAACTAGATCCCCCGTTTGCACCCATGACCTGTACAAGATGCCAAGACCCTGGATGCATATGGGGGACGTGATTTCATTTACATCGGTTCTTTTGCAAGAGACCCAAATCCCAGAAGCCCTTCAAAATGTGTAGCATTTCCAGGGAAGGACTGATGGTTCCTTTTCCAAACATTAGCTTGTGTTCAAAGTAACGACGTATCCCTGGAGGGTTTAGAGATGCACTCATTTGCCGATTACTGTGGAGATAGATAAGAGCGACTGAGGAAGGGGAAGCCATCCATCCTAGATGCTGGCTGATAAGTATACGAACTGCCCCCCACAAAGGAAAACATTTATTTCCAGCATTTAAACCGCGATTAAACGAGACACAGACTGCAAACATTTCTCGGACGAGAAACTTGAGCCAGCAATTCGCCACGTGAAGACCCCCAGATGTGAACTATTAAATTATCTAAGAATTAAAGCGTTTTTACATTTCCAGTCCTACCCATCAGGAAAGCATTTGATTTGAAATGGTAATTGGCCGATGTCCTTCCCCGGGACATGTACTATGTGCTGTGGATGGAAGAAGTCTCGGAGAGAAGCCTCATGGTGGGTTTCCAGAAAGACACGGGGCGAAGTGCTGACTGCCAGCCTGCACCCCGAAGTGCGTTTCCACCTTGTGGGCAGCTGGAGCTGTTCCTTTTTCTCCTGCTCCTGCAGAGGCATGAAGACTGTGGCCCCTCTCCCCACAGGTGCTGGGAACTACCCGCAATGCAGGATTCTCATACTGTTTCATTTAAAGACAAAGGGAAAGGGAAGATTCTGACCCTCTGGGGTCCCTGGGGGAGGTGAGAAACAATTCATTTAACAGGGATGTGCAAAAGGCAAGCGAGCTCAGAGATTAAGTAGTTTTACTCATTGGGAGCCAGCGGTAATCCTGTGAGTGACTGTGAAGCCCTGCACGTCCACCCTTCTCAGGTGCGTGGCGTTTGCTTTTCCAAACAAGTGGCGTTTGCCTTTCCAAACAAGAGCCCTTAGGATAGGTAAGCACCTGCTTTAGCAAAAACAAGGAAGTCATCAGAACTCCCCCAGAACTGAGAAGGTGTGGGGCTGACAAGAGAATTCGAGGTTGTCTTCCAAGCCTGGAATGCTGATGTCGCACTGTAAGACTATTTCATAGTCGCATCAGTGAAACAAACACTCCCGTGGCTATTTGCTTAAAGGACCCAGTGAGGGAAACACATTCAAAACCTATAACCACGGAAAAGGTTGTGACTATGATTTTTAAGCATCTTGTTCATTCAGAGGGAAACACCCAGCTCCTTGCGTTTTCAGGGGGAAAGGCTCCATGCCTGGTGGACACACAGACCCACCCACTCTATTCTGTTCAACGAAGGACTAAGGTGAGTTCTATTCCTTTGTTATCTTGAAGACGTGTGTCGTTAACCACTGCGGGTTTTGTCACGAGAATTGTGAGCTCCTTCCCCGTACTCAGTGGCTATCGGAATAGCTTAAGAGGGACTCAGTTACGACCGAGTCATGTTAAATAAGAGGCCCCCAAATACCGGTGCCTTTCGCAGCATCCAGCATTGTGTGGAGTCATTGTTCCAATGGGACATGGATGTACCGTATGGATTTGTGATGTGATATATCAGTTTTGAAATTTATCAAAAAAAGTTTAAATAAGAAAAAGAAAACTTCTTGTATGAATTTAATTGTTTACTGAGAAGCCGTAACCCATGAGAATCTGCTTTGCCAGCTGGAGATACAGCAAGAATGAACAGTAAGGGCGGTATCTCAGGAGAAATCCAGGTGCAAAGAGTGTGGTAGATTGATGGCCCCAAAGACGTCCACATCCTGACCCCCATGTGGTGGACAGAATGATGTCCCCAAAGACATCCACACCCTAATCCCAGGAACCTGTGAATTTTTGTTACCTTAGGAGACAAAACAGACTTTGCAGATGTGATTAAGTTAAGGACCTTGAGAGGACGTCCTTGTTCCAAAGGACAATTGTTCCAAATTATCTGAGTGATCGCAATATAACCACAAGGGTTCTTATAACAGGGAGATGGGAAGGTCAGAGTCACAGGGAGATGAGAAGACCCTAGTCTGCTGGCTTTGAAGACAGAAGACGGGGCCACAAGCTTAGGAATGCAGGTGCCTCTAGGAGTTGGATAAAGCCAAGAAACACATGTTCCCTGAAGCCTCCAGAAGGAACCAATCCTTTTGAGTCCCGTGAGGTGAGAATGTGGTGGGGAGGTGGCTTAGTCACGCCTCTTTACCATGGTGTTTGCTATCTCTCATAAACTCACACAAGGAAGGTGTGGCCTCCCTATACCCTTTCACTCTGTCACCTCCAACACCCTCATCTATGATCACTTTCTTCGTTTTCTGAATTCCGCCACCCAACCTTGAGTTCTCTCAAAATTTGATTCATCGTTTAAAGTAGAATATGCCATCTTCTGTGGGAAAACTGGCTTGAGCACCTTTCTCAAACATAGAGATTGTCCCAGGGATAGACATTTGGGAGAACTCAGGCTAGTCAGCTCTTCCCTGGAATTTAATCAGCAAACACCAAAGAGAACTCAGACTGTGTAAGTGCAGAGTTGCAGCCGGTCGTTTTTCCCACCCTGTCTTCTGGAAAAAGTCGTCTGCAGTGAAAAAGTCCAGTCTGGAACACAGAGAGACGCAGAGAGGTAAGAGAGCGACAGGAACTCTCCGGGGGGTCCCTAAGAATCTGTCCATCTCCATTCTGTAAAATCGCCTTTCCTGGACGCCCTTGCACCTCTGTGTGGCTGTGGGATGAAGTTGGGATCCATAGAAAGTAAATAGCAATGTCTGAGATCAATAAACTCTCTTACATTTTTTGAAAGGGTAAGGGTGAGCTTTTCTCTCCTCTTTTCCTGCTGATTGGAATGAAGGCGTGAGGGCTGGAGTCCATGGAGCTATGTTGGACCACGAGTAGAAAGTCACATACTGAGTGTGGCGGAGCCATAACATGGAGGATGCCTGACACCCTGGATCTTCATAGCAATACTCAACTCCTTGCTCTGGCCTCCTATCCTGTCAGAGACATAGCCTCTCATCTCATTTAAGCCCTTATTTTTGGTTTGTTTCCATAATATTCTGTTAAACCCAAATACCAGCATATAGATACATAGATAGGTATATAGATAGATACATTCTGTTAAACCCAAATACTAGCATATAGATACGTAGATAGGTAGATAGATCGATACATACATACCTAGATATATATGTATCCATATATCTACGTGTGTACCTATGTATCTATCTATATCTTGTGTCCAATTCATTCCCAAGCTCCCAGCACCTAACAGTTTGCCCAGTACATAGAAACAATTTAGCTGAATTGCCGTTTCCCTTGTCAGGGTTACTATAATGCTTTGCAAAATGGCTTTGGAATTAATGTTCTTACCCTTTGTGTTTGTAAAATAAACACTCTTCTTTCTTGGAAGGGAGTAAGTGAGGCTTTCACAAGACCCTTGGGGTGTGTTTTTCTTACATCACTAGCGGCAGCCCAGGCCAAGCACTGTTTCCTGGCCCTAAGCACTTCCTGGCTGGACTAATGCCTCTTCCTGAGGGTTCCCCTCCAAGTCTTTCCCACCCCCTCCCTGGAATAACCTCCATATGACATCCCTTTCATCTCCCCACACTTTACTATAAAATCTCCCATGTCTCTCCTTTACCTGGAGCAAAGATGGCAAAACTGGGGGGCAAAGGAAGCAAACTCAAACATCTTTAACCCCAAACTGCCCTCGGGTCTGTGAGACCAGATGGGATCCCGCATGACTTTTACCAACTACAGTCATTGCTATCATTGGCAACTTTCCAGAACTTACCTACACACAAAACCTATCTTGCATCCTCGTTCTCTAATATAAATTCTCAAATTTTTTAATATGGCATTCCTGGTCTTCTGTGGTCTGACCCGGTCTTGCTTTCCAACAATATCTCTCCTAAGAGCTTTACAAGAACCTTCTACTCGGGCCACCCTGCTCTTTTTTTTTTTAATCTTTTTTTTTTTTTTAAAACTTTTTATTTTATATTGGGGTATAGTTGATTAACAATGTTGTGCTAGTTTCAGGTGTACAGCAAAGTGATTGAGTTCTACATATACATGTATCTATTCTTTTTAAAATTCTTTTCCCATTTAGATTGTTACATAATATTGAGTAGAGTTCCCTGTGTTGTACAGTAGGTCCTTGTCGGTTTTCCGTTTTAGATGTAGCAGGATGTACCTGTCCAGCCCAAACTCCCTAACTATTCCTCCCCCACCCCCTCCCACACACCCTGGTCTTTTGCCCCCAGCAGGCTTTGTGCTTTTCTATGTATGCTCGTTCATGGAAGAATCCGGAAGCATTTACCGAGTCTTTGTTGACTACCAGATGCTGTTGTAGGCACTAGGGAGAGATACCACAGTGGATGTTATTGACCTTGCTGTTATTGACTTTGCTTTCTGATGGTGAACAACATGGGTAAGTAAAATAGAGTTTGTGATGTGGCAACGGATGGCATGAAGGAAAAATAAAGCAGGAAGGGTGTTGGAGGGAGGCTGGGAAAATGAGTGGCAGCTTTGCTCCATACATATTTGGTCCTGTGGACCATCCCCCCAACTCTGAACATACGTTGTTGGAGTCTCCATCCCTCCCCAGCTATCCATAGCTCCCTGACTCTCAGCCCATCCGTGAAGCCACCCCAGCTCACGGGTGACCTACACAATACCCAGACTGTCAGAAAGGCGACCATCAGATCCCACGAGCAAAACTGATGTGTGTCTAACATGACACAGAATTTTGCCTACATGGAAACACGGGCCCCCATGGATCCAGCCCCGCTGCCCTCTGAATGTGCTGTTCGATGCTTTCGAGGGCTTTCTACCAGGTTGCTCATGAAGGTGGAATTCACTCCAGGGTGTTTCCTCATGGGACAGTGATGGATGTCACCTGCTCCCACCTCAGCTCTGGGACGAGGAGAGGGCGTGCCTTGCCCCCTGCCCCCCACGCTTTTTCACCGCCGCCAGATGCAAATGCATTCATGCACATTTAATATTTACAGCATAAGGACTGGGTGTTTACGAAAACAGATGCGCAATCATACGTCTTATGCAGAATATTGATAGGAAATTTAGGGAATCAAAGCGTTCTAAAGCTAGCAAACTTTCCTCCTCATCTTAAAGCCTCTTTAATTAATTTAAAGATTTTTCTCATTGAAAAGCACAAATGAAAATGCTTATTAATCAGTGAAGTGCTCAGGCCATTATCAATCATTTCTTATGTAAACTACTGTCTTGTGACCCAAACTGGGTGCATGAGGATGCTGATGTGATTTATTTCCCTAAAGGCATCCACTTGCCCTTGAAACCCACTCCAAGTGAGTGAAAGTCTCACGGTAAACAGCTCTCTGATGACGGGAGTGGGGGGTGGGGGGGTGGGGGGGGCGGGGGAGGGCAAAAGATGGCACAAAGTCCTCTCCTCCCACTTTCTCTCCTTACTCACTTTCAGGAGTTTGCTGGAAGGGATTTGGAGCGGAGATCCAGACAGGGAGCAGAGCATGACACAAAGTGTGACCAAGTGGTCCACATATGGCATGGAGTCCCTCAGGAATTGACAAACCCCAAATGGAATGCCCACCATGGTACAGACGGGGAGCCTGCTCAGCTTCTTTCAACAGCGACTTTTTAAAATTGGAGTTGAGTTGATTTACAATGTTGTTTTAGTTCCTGGTGTACAGCAAAGTGATGCAATTATATATATATATATATATATATATATATTCTATATATATGTTCTATATACATTCTATATATTCTATATATATTCAGTTATTTATATAGTTATATATACTTTTTCCAGTTATATATATATATATATATATATATATATATATATATATATTTTCAGATTCTTTTCCATTATACGTTATTACAAGATATTGAATATAGTTTCCTGTGTCCTGCAGTAATTCCTTGTTGCTGATCTATTTTACATATAGTAGTAGTTCTTTGTCCATTCCTCTGTTGACAGACACTTAGGTTGCTTCCATGTCTTGGCTATTGTAAATAGTGCCGCTATGAACATCGGGGTGCATGTATCTTTTCAAATTATGGTTTTCTCTGGATATATGCCCAGGAGTGGGATTGCCGGATGATATGGTAACTCTATTTTTTGTTTTTTAAGGAACCTTCATACTATTCTCCATAGTAGCTGCACCAATTCACATTCCCACCAACAGTGTAGGAGGGTTCCCTTTTCTCCACACCCTCTTCAGCATTTTTTATTTGTAGACTGTTTAATGATGACCATTCTGACTGGAATGAGGTAATACCTCATTGTAGTTTTGATTTGCATTTCTCTAATAATTAGTGATTTTGAGCATCTTTTCATGTGCCTGTTGGCCATCTGTATGTCTTCTTTGGAGAAATGTCTATTTAGGTCTTCTGTCCATTTTTTGATTTTTTTTTTTTTCCGTTGTTGTTGTTTTTATTGAGTTGTATGAGCTGTTTGTATATTTTGGAAATTAAGCCCTTGTCGGTTACATGATTTGCAAGATGTAAGACATCTTTTCGTTCTGTTTATGATTTCCTTTGCTGTGCAAAAGCTTTTAAGTTTGATTAGGTCCCATTTGTTTATTTTTGTTTTTATTTCTATTGCCTTGGGAGACTGACCTAAGAAAATACTGGTACAATTTATGTTAGAGAAAGAGTGGCTTTGGATGTCCTGTGATGATGCATAGCATGGCACACAATAGTAGGTTTTAAAAAACAACTCAAAAGCTTGTAAACTGAAAGAAATGACGTCATGAAGCCCCAGTCTCAAGACTCTATTCTTCCCCAACCCCATTTTTATCCCATCCTGCAAGCTTGAGTTCTGGGGTTACGTTTAACCTCTGTCACACTCACCTCTAATACTGAAGCCTCCTATTATTGTTAATTATTACCATTATTATTCACATTGGAAAAGAGAAGAGACTTAGGTTAGTTATTACACTCTAGTTGCAAGAAAGGAATTTGAATGGACAAACCTTGCTTTTTCACTGAACCACCAGGCTGTGGTTGGCATTTATTATGTGCCCGGACATTCACTTTTTATACCCAGTCTATGTATCCTCCTGCTTCAGACTCATTGGATTGGTCAGAATCTTTGTCTGCTGAGTGATGCTACCCTATATTCTTGAACCTTAGTACTTTTATTCTTCCATTAACCCTTGTTAGGATCATTAAGATGTGGCCCGGGGCCTCTTCAGTTTCTATTCCTATTGTGTTGCTTGGCTCTTTTCAAAGATGCTATTTCTCAGCCTGTACCTGTCCTAAGCCTTTCTTACCCCCAAGAGACCCTGCAGCAGAATCTAGCTCGGGGTTTTCTATTTCAGCACTATTAAAATGTGGATGAGCCAGCTTAGGCTGCTATTAAAAAACATCGTAGACTGGATGGCTTACATAACAATTTATTTCTCATAGTCCTGGAGGCTGGAAGTCTGAGATTAGCATACCAGCATGGTTGGGTTCTGCTGAGACCCTCTTCCTGGCTTGCAGACAGCTACATTCTTGCTGTGTCCTTACACGGTGGACAGAGAGACAGAGACAGAGCGGGGAGAGAGAAGGAGAGAGAGGGAAAGCTCTTTGGTCTTTTCTTACAAGGACACTAATCCCAACAGGGGGCCCATTCTCAAGACCTCAGCTAACTCTATTCATCTCCCGAAGACCCACCTCCTAATGCCATCCCATTGGGAATTAGGGCTTCCACATATGAATTAGGGGGACACACACATTCAGTCAATGATAGGGTGAGACAGTTCCTTTTTTGTGGGGACATCCTGTGCATTGTAGGATGAGCAACATTTGGACACTCTGCAGGTTAGACGTTCATTCTCTTCCAGAGTAGGAGCCCTGGACATCCCTAACCATCACCTCCAGGGGGGTTCTTTTAAAAAATGTAAATGTCACCAAAACTGAGACGTCTGATTCAGATTTTGCGATTGTTCACAAAGAATTCGATTGAGTTTTCCCTTTGCTTATGAACACGGGACTTTTTTCTTTTTGGTGAGCCATGAGGTAAGCAGATCTCCAGACGAAAACCATTTGCCATTATTAGAAGAAATAAAAAGTGTTCGAAAAGGATGTGCTGATTACACATGCTCACAGCCACAAATCTGACAGAAATTCTACGCAGGAAATGTGTATGAATTATTCGTTCAAATGGTGGTGTCTTTTCAAAAGGAATTTTTGCTGTTGATGTTAAAAATGTCCTTTCTAGGGCTTCCCTGGTGGCGCAGTGGTTGAGAGTCCGCCTGCCGATGCAGGGGACGCGGGTTCGTGCCCCGGTCCGGGAGGATCCCACATGCCGCAGAGCGGCTGGGCCCGTGAGCCACGGCCGCTGAGCCTGTGCGTCCGGAGCCTGTGCTCCGCAACGGGAGAGGCCGCGACAGTGAGAGGCCCGCGTACAGAAAAAAAAAAAAAAAAGTCCTTTCTAGGTGTTCCATGAATTCAAAGTAGTGGTTTTCTCTGGTTAGTCTGAGTAGGGAGGTGGCTTTGCACCTGCCAGAATCCCACTGCCCAAGAAACAACAAGTTACCTGGATCTCACCCAAGACGTTCCATTTATAAGTTAAGGTGATCTCCTTAACACGTGCCTAATTTGGGGAACCCTCATTCACCTTTGAAAAGGGTCTCTCTCATTGAATGCCAGACAGGATTTCCAAGGGATGTGTGTGTGTGTGTGTGTGTGTGTGTGTGTGTGTGTGTGTATTTTAAACACCTCTCTGGGGACCTCTGTGATCACTTTATTATTTATAGATTAAAGAGCATTGTTGCTAATTAACACTGTTCTAGTTGTCGGTGGGTAGAGTGCTTTGCTTTGAAGTCTCTCTGATGTTGCATTTGCGGAATTCCATAAGCTGCTGTAGTTGGCATCGTTCTGGACTTCGGAACCTGCTCTTGTAAGCAATTATTTCATTTTCTGTGGTAGTGATGTCTGTCCATTGTTCCAGGACGTCCCAGACAGGATCACTTCCTAAGAATTCATTCTTTTAGGTGAGTGGAAACAGTTTCCTGACACTAAGTCTTGACATCAATTCTGGTGGAATGCCCATACCGTCTGCATCCTCCTTACCAAATATTTTCATGCAAAAGGGGTCAGTGCCTTGGTACGGACCCATCCCTGGAGCACCTCGCTGGGAGAGCTCCATAAAAGCCTGCCGAAAGGCCAGCGGCTTCTGAGTTTAACTCAGGTGGGCATGAGACACACACGCACGCACACACACACACACACACACACACACACACACACACACACACACACACCAGGAAGAAGGGTGTTTTCAGTGTCAGCCTGGAAGGACAGCACAGGAAGCCTGCTGGTACTCTGGGGGTACCTCATCCCAGGTCTTTTAAGAAAAGACAACTCTAACCCCGAGGGTTCAGACACCAGCTGCCTGAGGCAACAGATCATCTCAAAGAATGACTCACTCATCTACACTTGTACCAAATCCCATGTACTCAGCAGTCTTGTTTTACAACTGAGAGTGGGTGCTGCCTTCAAAATGTTTCATGGTGTGTATGTGTGTGTGTGTGTGTGTGTGTGTGTGTGTGTGTGTGGCATTGTGTGTGCACATTGGGGCAATTCAGATAGAGGGACACAACTGCATCTATATTTTATCCATGATGGACAGTGTTGGCCTGAGTTCAATTCAGGATGCCGCAAACATGGATATATGTTGCCCTCTCATTTGTTTCATGCTCCGGGTCTTATAGATGCTGAAGCACCCTTCTAATCCAACAACCCAATCCTCCAGACCCTACAAAAGTTTGCCCAGTGGGTAGGAAGCCAGAGACTTAGAGAATCTCTCTGATAAAGCAGAGGTAAGGTCTGGAAGAAAAATGGGTTCCTGTCTGGAGATCATGCATATCTTGTTACAAACAAGCATCATCAGTTACAAGTAGATAAAATGAACAGCTTTATCAACGCCACGTTTGAATTTGCTTTGCATGAAGTCATCCCTCAAAGATTTATCAAACCACTGTGAGTGTTATGCGGTTGCTATATCAAAGCACAACAAATGGGGGGGCTTAAAACAGAAATGTATTCTTTCTCCGTTCTAGAGACCAGAGGTCTCAAGGTGTCAGCAAGCCTGGTTCCTTCTGAGGGCCGTGAGGGAAAGCTCTGTTCCCTCCTTCTCCCTTTTGGCTTGTAGGCAGCCGTCTCCTCCCCAGGTTCCTTCACATGGTTTCTGCTCTGCACATGAGTATTTGTCGAAATTTCCCTTTTTTATAAGAATTAATGACCTCCTCTTAACTTACTTAAGTACTTCCACAATGACCTTATTTCCAAACGAGGTTCCGCTCTGAGGCACTGAGTGTGAGGACTTCAACGTGTGAATTTTGATGGGACACAATCCAACTGACATTAAACTTGTTGCAAAGATAAAATACAGTGACCGAATCTACAAGAATGAAAACAAGTCAACACCCAAATTAGCATCCTGTACTGCCGTTATATGACATCCTTTCCCAATGCTCTTCCTTCTCAAGATGGTCTGAACGTCTTCTTAGATCTTGCAGAAATTACAGAGAGTTCCCTGAAAACATTGCAGCCTCTGAGTTTCCTTGGGTCCCTGGGAAAGCCCTTGTGAAGTGTTCTCCTCTCTGAGTCTTTGGGGAACATTTCTTTGTTAATTGCCCATTGCTGAAATCTTGACCTTCATCTGATCTTTACCTGTCCCCACCGGAGGACTCCGTATGGAATCTCAACCTTCCTTCATCACGGCAAGAAAACGAACCTCGTAGCTGCAATGTGTGTGCAATTTTCAGCCCTGTGAAACTGCTTTTAATTTGAAGGCAGTATAGCATTTCCAGCCCCCTCTAACCTTTCAGCCAGAACACCCAGATTTCATGGACAGCAGAAATTACAGACACTTTTCTTGTCCATCTCATTTTGGTCCCTCTCCCTGGCATTCCTGATGAAATGCCCCCCTCCTCCCATATGAAGGGAAATTTGAGAGGCCCTTACAGCTTAACACATTTCGTACTTTGATTTTGCTCAAGGAGGAAACACGAGGATATCCGAGAGTAAATCTGGCGAGTCATACTACATAAAAGGAAGATGAAGCACACATACAGGGGGAAGAAAAAGCCCACGTGGGGTGGCGGATGCCTCTGTGGCATGGTGGGTTTACAGGAAATATTTGAAGACGGTCATGATTTGGAGGGAATGGGAAGAGGTTACACACCACAAAACAATCTGCTAAAATCTCCTTCGCTGGCTATCCAAGGGGGACATGGAGTGGCCCATTCTAATCTCATTAGTGTTACTGGTGGGGACGGAGACTGAGGCTGAGAATCAGAAGTGTTAATGCACTAACCAACAATGACCTGCTGTAGAGCACAGGGAACTGTCTTCAGTACTCTGCGGCAACCTAAATGGGAAAGGAATTTGACAAAGAATGGATACATGTATATATAGAACTGAATCACTTTGCTGTACCCCTGAAAATATCACAATATTGTTAATCAGCTATACTCCAATATAAGATAAAATGTTTAAAAAAACAAAACCAAAAATAAATCCCCAAAGAAATGTTACTGCAGTCTTGGAAAGCGGGGGGACCCCCTCGTACATAGCAGGGCTCGCTGTAAGAGGAGAAACTTCAGAAGGTGCTCACAGCCACCCCACGACCCTGGGACCTCAGGACCCAGCTCCAGAGAACCCCACTGCTGGGGAAACTTCCCAGGCTCAGGCATCCCCACCGGGACCTCACAGTCTTTGCAGGCTCCTAACATCCCACCGAGGTGGTGCCCTTTTATCTACAGGAGGTCCTGATGGCTTAAAACATGTGCCTAGAGGGGCTGTGGGTCTGTACTGACACCTCCACTTCTTGTCACCTTCTTGCTTGCACCTTGGAGGTCTAACTGCATAGCTGTAAATTTTGGCCAGGGAGTGCTAGCAGAGAGGTGCTATCTATGAACCAGAGATGACTTTGAGAAATGGAATATTTCCTGCCATATCAGTAAACAAAGGGTGTCACAGTCATCAGCAATTGCAGCCACAGCACATGGTGAGCCGGTGAGCCCTGAGGATACTTAGGAAGGAAAGAATACCTGCTATCTAGCAGCCATCAGACTGCAGCCACCCCAATGGTGAGCCCTGAGGAAACTCAGGATGGGAAAACACAGGAAACTGGCCCCAGAGAGCTGAGGTGCATATCAGAGGGATGATTTCAGTGAGCCCACACTCTTGCATCTTCCCATATAGAGGAAAGCGCAAAATTCCTTAACGTGTGATTTCTGGTTTTCTTTAATTAATGATAATCTTTTGATGTTCCGACTACCTGCACTTTGTTGCGAAACTCCTAGATATCCTAGCACCGCCCCCCGCCCCACAGCCTCCTCGGAGCAGTTCTCTCAAGGTGACTTGACATGCTGCCTCCTGGGCTTGAAGTCCTAAAATTTCCCACCGAATAAAACATGACTCTCAGCTTTTAGGTTGTGCAGTTGTTTTTTTTTTCTTTTCGATCTACAACTTCCTCTCTCCCTCTCTTCTCTCTTCTCTGTCTGTCTCTCCGTCCCTCCATCCCCCCACATCTCTCTCTCTCCCCCTTATTACTGGAGTATCCTGGGAGAACGAGTGCTCACCTGGCAGGTGGATTACCTGTGGGCTTATGCCTTGACCATCACCTATAGAACATAAAACACAGAGCGAATCCCAGGACACTTACTCGATATCTCTTCACAAGGTCTGTCCCTTCAGTATGGGGAAATATCTCATCTGTCAAAAAAATCCTATCATAGACTTCCCAATGGGCTTAAAGCAAGACATTTACAGGACACGAAGATTCAGAAACTATGCCACCAACAGACTTTCACCAAAGGAAATACTATAAAGAGAACTCTGAAATCCAAAGAGAAGTGACACAAATAGAACATTAAAATTAACAATAGAATGAAGTGACTTTTTATCAGGAAGCGGTGAAGAGGCCTGAGAATGTGGGTAATTGTAAATAAATATTGGCATTATAAAACAATAGTGTCTCAAGGGAGTTAAAATGTAGAAAGAATTAAAATGCATGAGAACAATGGTATATACTTCAGGGGGAAATAAGTAAACTTGAACGTTCTAAGGTATTTTCACTGTCTGGGAAGAAAGTAAAAGCAATTAATAGTAGACTTTGCAAACCCAAGAGTATGTGCTGTAATATTAAGGAAAATCTTCCCAAGCATAATGAAAGGATATTTGACTTCGACGTGAATGATTTGACTTCGAAGGTCATGAGAGTCATTATAATAAGTCACGAAAACCTCATATACTCTAAATAAAGAAAAGAAACAAAACACATAAAACTTCTAGGGACAAGTAGAAAGTTCACAGTAAGGTAGTAAAAATATAGATATAGAATTACTGAAAAAGTTCATATGCCCGGAAATTAAATTTCTAAGTAACCCATGGGTCATAATAGGCATTGGAAAAGATTATAAGCTGAAAGACAATGAAAATAAAACACATTAAAACATTAGGGATGTAACTTAAAACTGTGCTGAGTGCAAACTGTGTACTTTAAAGCGACTAGAAAATATTTGAAACAACATCAATGTGCAAAACAACCTTCTTAAGAAATTAGAAAAAGAACAGCAAAAACTCACATAAATTAGTGGGAATAATGAAATAATAAAAACGAAATCATAATTAATCAAGAGGTAAATGAGGGCTTCCCTGGTGGTGCAGTGGTTGAGAGTCTGCCTGCTGATGCAGGGGACACGGGTTCGTGCCCTGGTCCGGGAAGATCTCACATGCCGCAGACCGGCTGGGCCCGTGAGCCATGGCTGCTGAGCCTGCACGTCCGGAGCCTGTGCTCCGCAACGGGAGAGGCCCCAACAGTGAGAGGCCCGTGTACCGCAAAAAAAGAAAAAAAAAAAAAAGAGGTAAATGAATACATAATATAGAACATTGCAATCAAAAGACCAATAATATAGGGAAAAACCCAAGGTATTGATCAATAACATCAGGGAAGGCATAAAGAAGTAATATCAAGAATAAAAAATGGGAAATTACTACAGACCCTATAAACATTTGAAATTTCTTAAGACAATGCTATGAACAACATTATGCCTATAAAATTGAAACGGCAGCTAGAAAGAACAATTTGTAAAAATATACAATTAAAAAACTGACACCCAAAGAAATAGAAAATATAAAGTCTTATAACCACAGAAGAGATAGAATCCGTAATGATATCCATTTACACAAAGAATTCTAGACCCCAAATCCTTTACCTTTATATTCTACCGAATATTTAGGAAATAAATAATGGTCATATTCCTCAAAATATTCCAGAGGTTAGGAAAAGAGGAGGCAGTCGCAGCCCATTTCATGTCACTGGCGTAACCCTTTCAATGAAATCTAGGCAGGAGAACCACAGGTCCATCTCTCTTTTGAACATAGACAGAAAAATAACAAATAAAATGTTAGCAACATTAAAAAAAAAGGATGAAAGATCATATAAGTCAGGTCTATTCTAAGAATGAAGATTGGTTTAATGGTGTACATTATCATTAACAGAATAGAAATGAAAATTCACATAGGTATCTCAATGAATGCAGAAAACTTTATAAAAGTCAGCATTTATTCAAAATATAAACAAGTAAATCAACCTGCAGATAAATACCTTGGCAAACTAGAAGTATAAGGGGCTGTTCTGAATCTGATGAAATATTTACAAAAGATTTACGGTAATCATCACAGTTAATGGTGAAATGCTAAAAGTTTTCCCTTTGAGACCAGTTGCCAGACAAGGACCCCACTCTCCTGTAGTTCTATGTAATATGGTATTGGAAGTCTTAGCCAAATAACAAAAAAATATAAGTAACTAAAATTATTAAAATAAATACATCAGAGAAGAAGGAATAAAACTACCATTACTTATGCATAAGTGTAGATATAAGCATTTAACAATTACAGATAAATGATTAGAATTAATAAGACAGTTTAGCAAGGTCATTGTATTAAAAAAATCAATATTAAACCTCCATGACAGTTGTAAGTCCTGGTCACAAAGCATTCAGTTTGAAAACATAGACCATTCGTAATAGCACAAAAATGGAATATTTTAGAGAAATGTCTAGCAAAGCTAGCGAGATGTGCAGTCTGACAACTAAAAAATATTCTGGAGAGCGGGCTTCCCTGGTGGCGCAGTGGTTGAGAGTCCGCCTGCCGATGCAGGGGACACGGGTTCGTACCCCGGTCCGGGAAGATCCCACATGCCGCGGAGCGGCTGGGCCCGTGAGCCATGGCCGCTAGATCCTGCGCGTCCGGAGCCTGTGCTCCGCAACGGGAGAGGCCACAACAGTGAGAGGCCCGCATACCGAAAAAAAAAAAAAAGAAAAAAAAAAAAAATATATATATACATATATATATATATATATTCTGGAGAGGAATGAAAGCAGATATAATAAATGGAGGGACATGCCGGGTCCTGGGACTCTTCACGGCATTTCACGTTCTTCTAGAGCTTACCTCTACCTGAAACCACTTGTATACACCTTTACTTGCTCACTTAGTCTCCCTCTGAAACCTCGGTTTATCCCTTGTCCGGGGCCTTGAGCATTCCACGTGCTCCATACAGTGAACCCAATCACAGGAGACATCCTCACTGCCCGAAGGTGAGCTAGCTGAGCCCTGGTCTGAGGCCCCACCCCCTGCAAACAGCGCTCCCTACTGACCACAAAGTGAGGCGTGAGGCAGGGAGACAGGTGAGCCCAGGGATGCTCTGCTGGCCACATCCCAGAAACGTGGACACTTATAGGAACACAGCATCCACCCATTCAGAAGCCCCGCGAGAACCCATCCTGAGCAGTCATAGTTTGAGGTCAGTAATCAAGATGGTCTGGGCTCTGCTCTGAGCCCCACTGGTAACAACTCAGGTATCCACACCACTGAGCCAATTTACCAAAGAAGAAACCGAGGCAGGGGGAATGAAGTGGCTGGACTAGGGACCCCACTCTGTGTTTGGCAGAAGAGGGCTTCTGCCCTGTGTCCTCAGCCCTTTCAGCCATCAGGTGGATTTCTGCTTTAACAGGAACTGTGCCCTGGGGTCTTTCTTCAGTCAAACTAGGCTGCCCTGGATGAGGCTGTCCTGTGAATGGGCAGCTTACAAAGACCCTCAGGGCAGCTTAGGGAATACAAATGTCTCCTTGGAGGGTCCCTTTCTTGACAGGGACCCTTCCTCTCCCCACCTACCAGGAAGCCAGGCTGAAGAATGCTCCGTCCATTCTCCGTGTCCTGGGCGAAGACATTTCCACCACCCTTGGCTGCCCACGGAGAAATGGAGAGCGTTCACCTTCCACAGCCTGAGTCCACTGCTCTGTGTTGATCCAGAGCATCCTTTATGGGGACGAATTTCTGCATTCCCCTCCTCCTTGGGGTCCCATGGCCCGTTCTTCAAAGGGGCGCTCCCGGTGCCCCTCTGACCTTCCACATGCTCACCGAGAATCTGTCCTCTTGCAGAAGTGTCTGGTCTCTTCCCTGCTTTTTTTTCTTTTTTTAATATATACTTTCATGCCTTTATTTCTTACATCAGGGTTTTTAAAGCAACCTAAGGACAATTGTCTTTACTCAATATTTTATCCTCCCCACCTCACTGTCAAGGTAAATCTTTGCCTTTCAAAATTAACTTCAAATAGCAAAGAGACTGGAAGGTACACACCACCAAGTTGTTATCAAATGTTCCTTTATGGGTGGCTTTAAATGCCCTTCATTTCTGTATTTTCTAATATAGAATGGAATATTACCCAGCCATAAGAAGGAACAAAATTGTGCCATTTGCAGGGACATGGATGGACCGAGAGACTGTCATACAGACTGAAGCAAGTCAGAAAGAGCAAAACATATATCGTATGTTAACACATATATGTGGAATCTAGAAAAATGGTACGGAAGAACCTCATTTGCAAAGCAGAAATAGAGACAGAGGTAGAGAACAAACGTATGGACACCGAGCGGGGGGAAGGGGAAGGGGAGGGATAAATTGGGAGATTGGGATTGACATGTATACACTACTATGTATAAAATAGATAACTAATGAGAACCTACTGTAGAGCACAGGAAGTCTGCTCAGGGCTCTGAGGTGACCTAAATGGGAAGGGAATTCGAAAAAGAGTAGATATATGTATATGTAGAGCTGATTCACTTTGCTGTACAGCAGAAACTAACACAACATTGTAAAGCAACTCTACTCCAACCAAAATTAAAAAAAAACAAAAAACAAATGTTCCCTGCTTTTTGAGTTGTATTCTAGTTACCTCTTCCCAGCTGGGAAATTGCAACCCAATCCAGACCACTGTGACTCTGATGCCAAGACCCTATCTGCGGGCTTCTGGAAAACAGTGTGTAGAGACACAGCTCCATGATTCAGAGAAATCGCAGAGGTGGGACAGGGTGGGTGGCAGAGGATTCAATGGCTTCCTCACAGTGCGTCCAGAGGGTACCCTATGCTGTCCTGCAAAGCTTGTAATGCGGCACCGTCAAGTCCATCCCAGTTGGGCTTGAGCACTCAGCCAGCCAGGTCTCCAAAGTTTTGGAGCTTACCCTCAAAATAAAGCCTTGCCATCTAAGTGTTCAATGTAAAGACTTCTTGGTGTTATTTTTGAAACTGGAAGTTAGTAAAAAATATCATCTTTGTTTTCTAATTTTTTTACTGAGTTGATTTAAATACCCCTGACAGCCCCAATCCAATCTTCCCATCCAAACTGACAAGCGTGACACACATGCCTGCGTACAAGCTCTCAATTATGCATAATCCAATGTTTTCTAGGGTTTTAATTGAATCACTCGTCTCAAACTTGTTATTTTTAATTTACAACATTTGATTTCTGACACCGGCCCCTCTATGTCATAAATTATGCAGGCAAGAGCCTTAGTTGTGTGGGTGATTAAAAAAAACTAATTAGGCATGATTAAAAAAACTAAAACAGACACCTCTTAAATATGTACATGTTACCATGTAGAGGAGGCTTATTTTGCTGGAAATACCTCATTTTCTTTCTAAGAGATTACGTTTCGTTTCGTACAATTTGATTGATTTTGACAGAAATGAAAGAAAATGTAGGATTTTTTCCCCTTCCTGAATATATACCAGAAATCGCATTACATGGCCCGTTGATGTGGATTTCTCCCACAGCTCATTGAATATAATTTTGTTAAGTGGGCAGGAAAATGAGAATGAAGAAAACGGGATGTAATCCAGCATTTTCTTTGGCACGGGGAGTGAGGTCAGAACAGGGCTGCATGCCCCCCTCAGGAATGACAATTAGAGTTATTGCCCTTTTCAAGCTCCAGCTAACGGCAGCCAGGAGAAGTGCCGGGAAAGTGTAACTTTTTGAAAAAGGACTCCAGCTCAGCAGAGAGGTGACTTTGCAGTGTGAGCACCTGGTGACGTGGAGTATTTTCCTCTGAGCCCCTGAGGAGTTACAAAGATGTGACTCGAGCCTGGCATCAACCCATGAATATCCCACGGCAGTTGCTTTGCAATTCGCTAAACCCAGCGGACGTTAGTTCAAACGCAGGCCTGTTTCCTACTTGCCTCTTTGTCTCTCTCCGCCTCCCACAGCCAACTGGCAGCAAGGGAAATTCAGTCCTTTGTCACTCTCCGGCCACATCATGCCCCGCCAGCCACATGTACGGCAGCCCAAAGGCATGTTGGAGAGACATCCCCTCCTCGTTGATCCTGAGTTGCCTGAGGCACGTTTGGGAAACAGAATTCTACAAAAAGTTAGAGAAGTTGGTGCCAAGAAAGAGGTGTGCCCACAACAAATCAAAGGTTGTGCGAAACACTTCATTTTATGATGTAAATCGACAAGGACACATTTCCCTTGTAAGAAGAAGACTGGGGGCCTGGGGCCCTCTGTGGTGGAACTTTCTCCTCCCTCTTCAGATCACGCCCCCCTTTTTTCAGGCTGCCCAACGGAGTGGCTGCAGCTTCCCATCCAAGGGAAGGGGAATCCACAGGTTTTGTTGATGAACTGCGTGGATCACACACTCAGATTACTAGCTTCATGGAGCTTACAGTTTACCAAGAAATACTTGCACAGACGGTTGTAATCAAGCATACATGTGTGATAAGGATAAGAATAACACCATCCTAGCAACGTGGGTAATAGAGCGATCTGTTCCATCGCTGGAGAGGAATCGTCCCTGTAAAGCTCTCTACGCTTGGAACCAACACGATGGTGGTCTCGATTCCACATAGCGTTACTTCTATGCCTTTGGGGGCAGATGGAGGAACACAGATGCAGGCGAGACATGGAATTCCTTTCCTCCAGAGAGATTCCAAATATTTAGAGGTTGTTACTTGCTCAAACCCGGTTTTTCGGCCATTTCTCATATATAGCCCAAACTGGGGAGTCCCTCTCTTTGGGGGTATATTCTGTTTCCTTAAACTTCCGAATGGGTAACACACACCCGACATGAAGGCGCCACATCCATTCTCTGTCCTCTGTCATTTTACCACGAATGCTGCTCAAGCTTGATGCCCTTGAATGCATTACACAGATATCCATACAACTGGATTTTCTTTTTCACCAGAAAACACTGTGAAAATATTTTGAACAATCACCAAGAGTCTTTACCAGTCTTCGGTGGCACCAACTTCAATTTTAAGCTGTCATTCTCAGGAAGCAAAACCTGTTTTTTTTTTTTTTTTTTTTTGGTTGCATTGCTAAGAAAAGCAGAGGAAAGCCTTGGGTTTGGGGGTTAGCTTTTTCAAACTCGGTATTTAGTTTCATTACCAAAATAATTGTCCATCCCAGACCCCTTACAATTCAACATCAGCACCTGAGTGTCAAACATTCTGAGGGATTTTATTTAAACACACATGCACACAGAGGAAACTTTATGCTGAATGAGAATCCTCCATCATGTAATTATGAGCTTATATTTACAGCTCCAAGCTCAATGGGAAACATGGTAAATGGAATATGTACCCTCCCTTTTCGAAGAGCTAATTTCTCAGCCTAGTATCTGGTCACAGGTGAGAGCATGACATCGCTGGAGAGGAATTCAGAAGTTAGTTCAGTTAAGAAGTAATATCCTTGTTGGTTATCCATTTTAAATATAGCAGTGCGTACATGTCAATCCCAAACTCCATAACCATCCCTCCCTCCCCCCACCCCGCCACTCTCCCCCTTTGGTAACCATGAGTTCGTTCTCTAAGTCTGTGGGTCTGTTTCTGTTTTGTAGATAAGTTCATTTGTATCATTTTAAAAAAATTCTGCATATAAGCAATATCACACAATATTTCCCTTTCTCTGTCTGACACTTCACTCAGTATGACAATCTCTAGGTCCATTCATGTTGCTGCAAATGGCATTGTTTCATTCTTTTTAATGGCTGAGTAATATTCCATTGTATATATGTACCACATCCTCTTTATCCATTCCTCTGTTGATAGACATTTAGGTTGCTTCCGTGTCTTGGCTGTTGTAAACAGTGCCGCAATGAACATTGGGGTGCATGTAACCTTTGGGACCATAGCATAGGGAACTTTGCTCAATATTATGTAACAACCTAAATGGGAAAAGAATTTGAAAAAGAATAGGTACATGTATATGTGTAACTGAAAAAAGATGTATTACGATCCTGGGGGAGCGGAAATCACTGAATTGTACACTGTAACATGAGGGGATTTTATGATATGTGAATTACATCTCAACAAAGCTGTTATTAAAAAAAAAACAAAACGAAGTAACATCCTGATGCAGGGTGTTAACTCCAGATGAAAGTGAGCTCTCCGTGTCTTTGATGAGAAGTCAGCTTACAGTGGGGAAGACCCCAATGTCCCCAGGTCTGTCCTGTCCAGACCTGACTGTCCCTCACTCCATCCACGGGCCTACTGGAGAGGCTGCCCCAGATGGCGCCCACCCAAAGGTACCCTCTCCACCTCCACCCTGTCCCAGGAGATCACAGAACTGACAGGAGGGATGTTTGACCCCCATCCAGCTCCCTGGAGAACCACTCAGGGAGTCCTCTGCAGGGAGCCCCCGCTAACGTTCACCCATGTCTCCTTGGCTGTAAAACAGGAATCAGAAACACCACCTCCCGCTTGTCTCATGCAACGCCTACGTTCTCATTTGGAAATAACACAACGCTACTGAAAAAGACCCTTTGAAACCTCAACAGTGCCCTCCAAAGACAAAGCATTGTAGTTTATTCATCATAATGTTGGAACTAATGCCTGTTTATTGGGACAAGAGAAATGAGAAATCTTTCATTAAGCCTCTGAAATGAACTCTATTTCCCAGCTCTCTGCTGTCTGGGATTTGCCTCGTCATTTTCCCATGATTCCAGCCCGAGACTTAAATTCTTCTCCCTTCGTCCCTCGTATCCCACCAATGACCAGGATACTCACTGTCAGCCGTCCCATTCATTTATGCTCCATTTGAGGAGGCATTGGACCCACACGCAATACATCTCTTCAAAATTCCCCTCCCTTGTTTCTGCATCTATTAATGAAAGGAAATGTCCGTTAGCAAAGAGTTGACCCTTCCTGTCCATTTACTTACATATTCAGTTGTTCATTTTTATTCGTAGAGACTCACAGATCTTTTTTTCAGACTCATAGATTTTCACTTTATTCCATGAATCATTGTTTACGTGGTCACTCAAATTGTTCAAGCGTCGGCCATTGAAATCATCTTCAGCTCATCCCTTTGACCTTTGACCCCTCCCCATCCGTGAACGTGCTGCTTCAGACACCAGCATTGACATCACCGCCTATTCTGGGCTTTCTCATCCCCGCCTGGTCTCATCGGTCTCAGACACCCTGCTTAATCCTGCGAAAAAGAAAAAGAAAGAAAAAGAGAGAGTGAGAGAGAGAGAGAGAGAGAGAGAGAGAGAGAAAGAGAGAGAGAGAAAGAAAGAATGATAGAAAGAGAGAGAGGAGAGAGAAAGAAAGAAAGAAAGAGAGAAAGAAAGAAAGAAAGAGAGAGAAAGAGAGAGAAAGAAAGAAAGGAAGAAAGAACTCATTTCATTTTTAAAAAAATCAGAGGTCTTCAGTTACACACCTTGTTGGTTGAATTGTGTTCTCCAAAAAGATATGTCCATGTCCTAACCCAGGTCGCTGTGAATGTGACTTTATTTGGGAAGAGGGTCCTTGCAGATGTGATGAAGTGAAGGTCTGAGATGAGGTCCTCCTGGAGGAGAGTGGCCCTACATCCAATGACAGCATCCTTCTAAGACACAGAAGAGGAGAGACACAGACACAGAGAAGAAGCCCTGTGAAGACAGAGGCAGAGACGGGAGGCAGGCGGCCACGAGCCCAGGGACGCCTGGAGCCCCCAGAAGGTGGAAGAGGTGGGAAGGAGCCTCCCCTGGAGCCTCTGGAGGGAGCGCGGCCCTGGGACACCTTGACCTCAGACGTCTGGTCTCCAGATATGAGAGAGGATGAATTTCTGCTGTTTAATCCCACAAGTTAATCCCATAAGTTTGTGGTATTTTGTTACACAAAACAAGCGCAGCACCTACGTGTCTTGACCCTCGAAGTTCCAAGCCTCAGTCTCCACCTCCCTCCTACACAGAGGGGAAAGGCTTCCTGTCCTGCACGTGCTAAGTTTTCCCATCAGTTGGATTGGAAAAGCAACTTCTCGGTGAAGACAGCAAGCGTGGTTCTAGGCTGCTGTGGAGTCCAGCTGCCCTGTCCATGGTCCTTATCTGCGGCTGGAAGGCAGAGTAGCATGGCTCACCCCACTTGTTCTGGAATAAATCACCCTCACCCCCTAGAGCATCTTAGTTCTGTAAAGCTGTCTTCAGACAGCCAGGAGCTCGAAGCTTTGATAAGGGTGCTCTGGACTCTGGCACCAGAGACATTTCTCAAAGCAGCAGAGTTCAAATTTCATGCCAAAAAAGCCCCCTTGAAGACTTCTCAGAGCATATTAGACCACACATATTTCATGCAAATAAAAAACATCGGACATTAAAAAGAAAAAAATGGCTCTCATTTCTGAGTGGAGACATTCAAAACCTAAAGCATCATCTTCCAGCCTGTCGAAGGCTATGAAAATGCAATGATCTCCAGAAATTCGCACACGCATCCCTGGGGACATTGTTACAGGCTCATAAAAAGTCAAATTGCCGTTCCTTGAGCTCGCAAATAATTTATACGTATCATTTGTTTCGGACACCTAACATTTTGCCTGTCAAGCTGACCACCTGCTCACAGGCGGGTGCCCCGGCCGGGAAACAGGGCATCGCTCTCAGAACGGAATCCCGGTGGCCAGACCCGCGTGTCGGCCCCTGCGTGAAGGGGCACACGCTTTCCCGAGATGCCACCTTGCATGTTTACAAACAGATCATCTTCTTGTTGGCCCACACAGCCTCCAGTGATAAACATACCTGCACCAATTTGGGACATTTTCTGACCCTTGCCTTCTGTGTGGCATAATAAAGGCAGGGGAACCTGGGGAAAAGAAAAGTTAACTTTGAGGAGGTCCTCCATGGCTCTTCCGGAGAAGAGCTCCTTTGCAACAGAGAGGAGAGGACTTTTCGGTTTTCCAAATGCATGTCCCGGGGGCTGCGGAGCAGACGAGCAGGAAAGGGAGCAGGTCTGGAACACTGTGTGGCGTCCGTGCCTCTAGAAGTCCAGCGCCTGGTGGGGGCCTGACTGTTTTATGACATTTTCAAGGGCTGGCTCTGTAAGGGCAGGCAATAAAACCCTGCCCTTAACGAGGTGGTGTAGCACCAAGCCGCTTCATTCTGGGGTGAGCCGATGACAGCCAACCAGAGGGAGTATTCAGATACCCTCCTGCCCCATGGACACACATGCATACCTCTTCTGGTCCTTGCTGAAAACCCCAATTTCATCCCAGCGTAGTCTTCCTTTGCACCGTGGACCCAACGAGGGGGAAAGTAGGCAAAAACTATTATAACAACAAAAACAACCTTCAAGTACTTTTCCTCCAAGGAGGTGGAAACCCAACTATGAAAGAAATCGTGAAAAAATGGTCCAAAAGGGTGATCCCTCTTCTGCCTGGGAGTGGCCGTTCTATTCCTTGATGAATGGAACCGGAGGGAATGAGCTAATGTAATTCATCCTCATGCCTGCTTTCTACTTTTCCTTTCTACAAGAGCAGGAAACTGACTTAAAAGGAAGAATGGTGTTGCTGTGAGCAATGCAACCGGTGTGTGTGTGTGTGTGTGTGTGTGTGCGTGTGTGTGCGTGCGTGTGTGCGCGTGTGCGTGCGTGTGCGTGTGCGTGTGTGTGCGTGTGTGCGCACGCCCACGTGGGAGCTTCTCCCCGACCCCCAAAGCTCATCTTCCTGAACCCCAACAGCAGGCCCTCTGCTTGGCAGGGCTTCTCTCAAAACCTGCAACAAAAAGATTGCAGACCCACGCAGCACAGACTCCCTCTTTAATATTCAAATGGTGCCCAGGACCGCTGAAAACAATTTTCTCTCCCAGACATTTTCCTCACGCAATGCTGCCCCAGCCTCCATGGGGCGGGGGGAGAACCCACAACATCTCAGCATTAGAGAAGAGCCAAGAGTCTTGTTTCCATTGTAGAACTGATTCACTTTGTTATAAAGCAGAAACTGACACACCATTGTAAAGCAATTATACTCCAATAAAGATGTTAAAAAAAAAAAAAAGAGTCTCGTTTCCAGAGTGACACATCTAACTCCCTGATCACCCGAGTCCCCAGGAAGGGTCAGACACTTCTCCTGCAATGCTGCCCATATCCGGAGGGTAATGGAGCTGCCCGCAGCCACGCCATGCATTACTCACACCTCAGACGCCCTGCAGACTGTTGGTGTCATGCATTTTTCACGACATGGGTTTTCCAGGAGCTTGCTGAGGGTCCAGTTTGACTGATGCACAACAGACGTGGCCAAGCATACGGCCTCCACTCCTGTCTGCTTTCTTGGGAAGGGTGCCCACCCTGTCTCTGAGCCCCACATTCTGCCTCACCTTTTGGAGCTTAGGGGCTGGGTAGGCTCCTGGCCCTGCAAACGCATCCTCAGTGTGTGAAGCTCAGAAGTTAATTCCCCTTCGTTGGCGGGACCAGGAACAGAGGCTTCCAGACCCAGTGCAGTGGGTGAGACCCAGGATGCAGACGTTGCGTCTGGATGCTTGGGGAGTCTCCCGAGAGAAAGGCTGTCCCCCAACTTGGCTGTCATCCACCTGGAGAAGCATCAGGGCGGCCTTGGACTCCAAGGACGATGACACATACAATAAAGGCACAACCCGTTTTCTGGAAAACTCCAGCACCACGTAGGACACCACGGCTCCACTCAACAACACCAATCCCATGTTCAGCCTCATTTTTGCATCCTTTCTCAATACTTTTGTTTATTGCCAGATTCCAACTCTGCCAGGCAATGTCCAAGGCAATACCACAGAGGAGGTAGAATTAATATCTTGTTGGGTATAAATCAAAGTGCAAAAACATTGAGTCCGAATAACATGCATTTTCAGATGTATCGTACTTCCTCTGGTGTTGGGGCCGCATGTCTGAATAGCAAACTCAGGCGAGAAAAAAGAAAAAAAAAAAGGAAGTCACAGTTTCCACCATTTGTCTTGCCTTCTTTATTCTCTCCTCTGGCTTAAAAAAATCATTAAGGAAAAAATATAAAACGTAGATTTACTCCCGACTCCCGTGTTTAGACTCGAGACACACATCTGCTCAGCTCGGGCTGAAACTCAGAAAAATGTTTACTAAGAAGCGTTGCTTGGCCCATGAAAGGAAAGGGATGGAGGGACCAAAGCAGAAACCACCGTCACCATCGAATAACTAATTGTCAGAGATGCACGTGGTATGGAGGTGGTTCATTTGATGTAAAAATCAGTGATATTTCTGACCACAAATATTGCAAAACACAAGAGACCATTATCTTTCAAGGTCAGCGACCACAGAGAGACTTTGGCACCTGCAGTATAGGCAACCCTTCGGACCTGGGCTGGGTGTGGACTTCCACCCTAGGTGAAAACAGTCGATGTTGATTTAGCTGCCAAAGAAGGAGGGCGCCTGGTGGAAACGGTGTTCTTTCCTGAAACTCGCCTCAGAAGCAGCTCACGACGGACAGACCCCCGCCTTAAAGAGGAGACACCCAGTCAGTGTTTCTGCATCATGAAATTCCAAAAATGCCTTCGAAAAGCCATGTGAGAATTCTGCCCTCCTTTCTCTCACCCTGGCCGCTGTTCTCCGCCTACTTTCTGGGGAGAAAGTTTAAATATTTCTGGGGTAACAGGAGCCTCGCCCCTGAAAAAAAAATACCGAGGGACCCTCTGCAGAAATGAGAAACTTTCTCCGTGAAATGCAACTTGAGATGTTGTTGTCTTTCACCCCAAAGCCCAGGGAAGGGGGATTCTAAGTTTACAGCCCTGTTTCCTACAAGGAAACGGTCCTTTTGGGGTTAAATTGACTCTCGTCTATGAAAGGTCATAAGAGGCACCTCTCTTGCTGTGGGGAGTCTTCAGGAACCTGGTTCCTCAGCGCCCACCCTTCCCTTTCAGAGCGGTTTCAGGCATGCTGTGTCGTTTCCCTGTTAGCTGTGTGCTTTGCGGGATGGATGAATGACCAGGTGGGCTCAAACCGTGAAGCCTTGAGTCTCGCAGACTTGCACATATTACAGAACCGATTTTCCTCGGCGTGGCCGCCCCCGAGCCTCCAGCGGGGCTGGGATTGCTCTGGGTGTGACGAGGCACATGCTTACGGCCGTGTGTGCTGGCATAATCTCCAGCAGGTAGGGCTAATCCGGCTTCGCGGCTGTGGAGCTCAACATGGCTCTTTTCGTGTTTTGTGAATTACTGGAGCGTCCACATAAACAGCAGAAAGAGCAGATAGAAGTGATGAAATACCGCCGGGCGTCCTGAGGAATATCAAATGCAGTGAGTGAAAAAGAGGCAGTTGGAAAATGGGATTTGTGAAGACGCGGTTTGTGAGAGACCTCCACGGCCGTTGTCCGGGAAGCTGTTGGTTTTTAGGACTCCTTGACTGTGGTCTGTGTTCCAGGGACAAGACGTCCCCCTCCTTACATGTTTGCATCCTTCTGTGATTGGAAACTTCATCCCAATTCTCAGGATACTGAGAATCATATGTCTTGAACACGAAGGTACTGCGTCCTTTGACTTGGTTTCCAGTTGGGTCTGAAGAGCACAGTTCCAGAATACTCCCTGGTGCCTCAGAAACTCTGCACACGGGGTGGCCTTCTGGGACAAGTGGCTTCCCTCACTGCTGACAGGCACAGCTGCTTTCTGTGTTCTGACCGGAGCCCTCGGGTACCAGCTCTGCGGAAGATGGGCGAGGTGTGGGGGTCGAGGGTGTGCATTTGGGGGAATCGATTTAAGGAGGAGCAGGCAGAGTTACAAAAATAAAATAGGTTTGTAGGGAGCCCATGGCTCGTCACAGAGGGGATGCTGAAACGGAAGGAGCCTGCGGACTTAACGTCCTCACCAGAGGCAGGTAAACAATCTTCAGCAAATTTCACGAAGACAGGGGATCCCGGGAAAACACTGCCTGGGCTCCATCCCAGGACCTAGAGTAGCCCCGAATGTCCGGATCAGATGCTGAAGTTCATTTATTTCATGTAAGCAAGTTGCTCCCAGTCTCACTGGAGGTCAGAGGAGGCGAGTAAGAAATCCTCCCTGTCGGGCTTCCCTGGTGGCGCAGTGGTTGAGAGTCCGCCTGCCGATGCAGGGGACATGGGGTCGTGCCCCGGTCTGGGAGGATCCCACATGCCGCGGAGCGGCTGGGCCCGTGAGCCATGGCCGCTGAACCTGTGCGTCCGGAGCCTGTGCTCCGCAGCGGGAGAGGCCACAACAGTAAGAGCCCCGTGTACCGCAAAAAAAAAAAAAAGAAATCCTCCCTGTCAAGAGGCATTTTCTAAGGTGAGAGCAGGTGTCTGATCAGACATGGGCTATCTCCTCAGCCATCTCTGGGCATCCTTTTATCAAAGGGACCAGAACGTGCCCCGCCTTTCAAGGGGCTCTTGGGTCAAATTGCCAGATTTAGCAATGAAAAAATACAGCATGCCCAGTTACGTTTGAATGTTATAGAAACAAAGAAAAAAAAATTTTTTTTTAGTATAAGTATATCCCCGGCAATATTTGGGATATACTTACCCTTAAAATGTTTTGGTTTTCATGTGACATGTGAGTTTAACGTGGTATCCTGGGGACGTACAAAACTGTTTTTCCTGAAGTTCAGACCTCCCTGGGCGTCCTGTATTTTATCTGGCGACTCTGCTGGGGGAGGGGGCGGGGTGGTGTGTTCAGAGAGTCTTAGAGAGGAAGGGTCCACGAGCGTAGGCAGTCCTGCCGTTGTGCTGGGGTCCTCTCGCCGCGAGACGCTCTCTGTGCTGGGGGGGGACCGTGCTGCTTCTGCCAGGCTTGTGGGGAGGGGTGGCCAGGAGGGAACTTCTTTTCCTGTGTTAGGAGGATGCCCAGAGATGATAGAGGAAGGCAGGGTCCCCATAAGATGTGCCCCCAGTCTCTGATCCTGAAGCAACCCCCGTGCTTTACAACATTAAAGCCGGGGCAGGAGGGTGGGGAATCCATAAGTGGCTCCCACATTTATCAATATGGGAAAAGAGAGCAAAATAGGGATAGTTTTCTAGGGCGTGATTTTTGGAAGAAGGAAGACATTACTTCTCACTTAAACAAAAAAATCTATGTAAGTTTTTTTTTTTCATCCACAAACACACATGAGACTTTGCATACAGAGTGAGAAGGAACTCAGGGTTCTCCAAAATATAAAACCCTCACGCTGAGTCAGGAGCATCCTCTTAGGGGGTTCCACAGTGGGGGGCAGTCATGGGGTTTCAGGCAAAGTGAGACTCATTATCATGCACTCACCGCCTCATGTCAAAATTATATTTCAAATATAAACGTGGCCCTGGACGCACCTGGGGTAATTATTTGATGAATAATCAGTGATTGTGGCCTCAGGTTGTATTCGAGAAATCCATGCCATTAGGACTCTGGGAATAAAAGAAAAACAAAAATCCGTATTTTGAGTAAATAACCCAGTCTCTTTTCCTATCTGGGTTCCAAGAGCCTTGT
The DNA here is from genome assembly GCA_036417435.1 of Inia geoffrensis. NCBI lineage: Eukaryota > Metazoa > Chordata > Mammalia > Artiodactyla > Iniidae > Inia > Inia geoffrensis. The sequence continues at coordinate 496,886 of CM070920.1, read as the reverse complement.
CTGTCTCCACTTCTAAGTTAATCGATCTTACTCTCCGTGTATTCCCTGCCCCTGTGTTTAAATGCCACACCTAGATTTTCTAATGCCAAGTGTTTATTCCAAGAGATGGCCATGACTGTCCTACAAACCAACCAGCCACGGCCAGACGGGGTCAGATCTTTTCACCATCTGCAGGCCCCCGGCCCCGGTCCCCCACATTGGGGGCCCCTCCTAAAAGCCACAAGAAGGGTTCAAGAGCATGAAGGCAACCTTTAGAATGTCTTCAAGTTATAGCCCTGCAAACGCGCCGAGGAAAGAAATCCAGCCCTGCTTATTCAAAGGAATAAAATGTATAATGCACGTTTTAATTCTACAAGCTTTCGAATATCACTTTTTTTTACTTAAAAAATTTTTTTTATTGGGGTATAGTTGATTTACAATGTTGTGTTAGTTTGGAATATCACTTAAAAAAGATAGTACAAGCCCTGTTTCTAAAGGCCATATAGGATTTGGAAGTGAACTGTTTTAAAATGTCAGAGGTTGGGTGGAGGGATGAGTTAGGAGTTTGTGATTAACAGATACCCACTACTATGTATAAAATACATAAACGACAGGGACGTACTGTATAGCACAGGGGACTATGTTCAATATCTTGTAATGACCTATAATGGAAAAGAATCTGAAAAAGAGCACACGCACACACACACACACACACACACACACACACATATATATAACTGAATCACTTTGCTGTACACCTGAAACTAACACAACATTGTAAGCCAACTATTCTTAAATTAAAAAATAAAACAAAATAATAAAAAACCCAACCAGTTACACTCACAAATAAAATAAAATGTTAGAAAAATGCCTGGGGAAATTTCCCTAAACACTTCTATTTAAAAAAAAATTTTTTTAAAATAAATTTATTTATTTATTTTTGGCTGTGTTGGGCCTTTGTTGCTGCACATGGCCTTTTGCTAGTTGCAGCAAGCAGGGGCTACTCTTCATTGGGGTGCGTGGGCTTCTCATTGTCGCGGCTTCTCTTGTGGAGCACGGGCTCCAGGCACGTGGACTCAGTAGTTGTGACACGTGGGCTCAGTCGTTGTGGCTCGCAGGCTCTAGAGCACAGGCTCGTGGGCTTAGTGGCTCTGCGGCATGTGGGATCTTCCCGGACCAGGGCTCGAACCTGTGTCCCCTGCGTTGGCAGGCGGATTCTTAACCACTGCGCCACCAGGGAAGCCCTAAAAGAAAAATTTTTTTCAAAGGTGTTTAAGCTTCTGTGGAGAAATACAGCATCTTCTTGCTGTTCCTCCTAAAATAATGTGACAGTTTTTGTGTAGCCATGTCCAGTTTCCAAGTTACTGGGGTGAATAAATGGTTTGAAGGTTGGGAGTTGGTTTAAAACCACTGGGGCAGCAGGTAGGGGACAAAGCTGGGGGTTGGACCTGTGAAATATTTGTCCATGAACATCTTGCCCGTCTTCCAGAATGGCAAAGTTGCTTCTTAAGATCACATTTACTCCAGGCCAGCTTACCCTGTGCAGTTATAATTTACAGTTAAGCACCCGGTTACGCTTTGGAAAATCCAATGCCAGCTCTCTCTGTTCAGAAAGCCCACATGGATTCTATTAAACCCCCTTTTCCCACCTTGTCCTGCTCCACCCAGACCAGGCCAATCCTGAATTAAGCACCCATTCTTAATTCACACTGAATTCTTGTTCACTGGCACTCCTGGATTCCCCCCACACCTCACTCCTCAACCCCTTTAGATCTTGGCCTTCAGAAAGGACAGTCAATCATAGCCAAATAAAATAATCCCAAAAATCCACATGCAGGAGTGGGTTATATTAAAACATCCAGAGTTTACAAAACGCAAATGAGCGTTCCCTGAACCAAGCTGGAGTCCCTCCTCCTGCCTAATTTCACTTTAAAAAAATAGAATATTTTTATTTGACAGTCAGTGAAGTGTTACTGTACTCCATCTCCATTCAGCATGGGCTGGCACTGTGACCAGTCAAACCGGAAACACACATGCTCAAAAGACAGCCCCCCTGCATGAATATTTGCATCCAGATCATACTGAGTCTACTTTGTGCCTGGTGTGGTCTAATGGCTGCGCTCACTTTCATTTCCGAGCAGCTAAGTAAATGCAGGCGAGTTTTTCTGTGTCCACGTTCACCCGACCAAGAGAACTGCCCCCACCTCAAAATACCCTTAACACGCCTCTCTGATCTCCGCATTTTATGCCCCAAATGATGTTTTGCCTCATTTCAAACGTGTGAGGACGTCCTTGATATCAGATCAGGAACAGAGAAAGACACACACAGGGTCCCTTGGGACACAGTCGGCTCCGAGGGTGGGCGTTATAACTCAATATTTTATATAAATGTATGTATTATAATTCAATATGTTACACAAAAATGCGCTCCCTGGTAACTGTGCTTCTCCCTTCTCCCTGTTCAGACTTTTGAGGCTTCACACGTGCTTCCTGGAGCCTAGGGGGAATGAGTCACTCCACGGGAACTTGGGACGTCTTTGATTTCTGTAAGTATTTCTTGGTCTGTTCCCTCCCACTGGGGAAGCTTCTGTTCTGGGAACACCCTGTGTCTGCAGGGCTGCGTGGAAGCCTGTCCACTCCACATGTACCCGCCCTGCTTTCAGTTCAAATGTGGAGGAAGATCTCGGCCCGGCTGTACATTTTCCTCGGACTTGGGGGACCAGGCGGCCATGACTTTCCTGAGGGTGTTTACTGGTGACATCTGAGGCAAATTCACAGCCCCAGGCGAAGGGGGTGCAGGCTCTGTCTGCATTTTCCGAGCTGACTCTGTGTGTGTGTGTGTGTGTGTGTGTGTGTGTGTGCTGGGCTGTGTGTATGTGTGCTGGTGTGTGTCTGGGTTGTGTGTGTATGTGCTTGACTGTGTGCATATGCTGGGATGTGTATACGTGTGCTGGTGTGTGTGTGCGGTGTGTGTATGTCTTACTGTGTGTGCATGTGGTGGTGTGTATATCTGCACGTCTGTGTGTGTGTGTGTGTGTGTGTGGTCATACACACATGATGCCACCTGCTCCCAGGGCATCTCTGAATGCCTTAAATCAAGGCACCAGGATGCTGGGTCCCTTCCTGCAGCTCCTGGTGGCCTCATCGCTCTTATCCTGTCTCGTCTCATCTCTTTTTTTCGACCACACTTTCACATATTTATATCACTGCAGCCTTCTTCACCTCTGAGAGCAAACACAAACATATTCAAATGGACATTTTCTTACCCGTTTCTAGAAGCTGCTGTGACATTACAGGAAACAAAAATACGTGTAAATACACGTGATCCCAGAAGACTTATGTATAACAGGCTCATCTCATCGTATCGTCTTGTCCACGGTCCCTTTCAGAACTTAACTCTGCTCCCCCTAGGCTCCAAGTTCCTCAATATCCACCTAAGCTCTGTTTTGCTCAGAGAGGGGACCAAAAAAACCTTTTGGAAATGAACGAATCATTTCCAACTCCAGAAGGGGCTTCTTGGAAAGGGGAGCGCCCTGTTTCCCAGCCGGGCTCCCCGAGGAAGGTCTAAATGTAACCTAACGTGGGTGGCTCCCATGCAGCACTTACCGTAATCATATTTTTCTATGTAAAGAACACTTTTTTTTTTTTTTTTGGACCTCCCGGAGTGAAGGAATCAATGAGAAGTTGATAAAGCGAAGTTCACGGCTGGCTGAGGCAGAAGTAGCCTGTGGTGTTTACCCACACGCACACCTCCCTGTGTCAGGGCGACTCGGCAGTGATTTATAGACACACACCCCCCGAAATCATTTACAGTAGATTAGATTCAGGGGACAATTCCTTCTAATATGACAAGCTGATGGAGGCTGACAGGTAACTAGGTTACTCAGGATGGCAAGCAAGTTCAAGAAATTCTGATTACATTAAAATATTAATGGTACCGCCGGGAGAAGGAGATTGAATCACATTAGTCGAATTCTGGATGAGGCCCGAGATGCAAATACAGGCTGCGGGGGGTGTGGGGGGGTGCCAGGGGAAGTTATCTCCAGTCGACCAGAAGTCCGGATGCGCATTCCGATGAAATGGGGGGCCTGGGGGGCCTGCCTCTTCTTCCCAAGGTCTAGGGGACGCCCCACCTGCGGCAGAGAATTCTGCACCCAGGCTCACCTCCTGGCCTCCTGCAGCTACAGGGCCGATCCCGCTCCTGCCGTCAGCCGCCCTCCTGCTGCACTTGGCCCCCTCCCTGCCACTCACCCACTATGGAAATTGGCCCCTGCTGCATTGTAATTACCACACGGCCGTCCTATGAAACCTTCCCTGCCAACCTCTGCCGGCTCGACGGGACCTTACTGGCTTTCTTGTTTTCTTCTCCTGCAGAGAAAAAGAGCAAGTAAGCCTCTCACCCCGGCCACAGGGAAATGAGATTCAGCAGCCCCGTGCCCTGACTCATTCATTTCGAGCCCTTAACGACACTGAACTCATTCATATCGGGTGATACGGCGTTCTAAGTTCCAGGGATGAAACGGGCCTTCTCGGGGAAAAATCGGCTTTCTTTAGACCCTCCTTGCAGTGTCTTGGAGAACCACATTGGCACTGATTGTTTTTTTTTTTTTTTTTTTTTAAGTGAAGTCTGCCATGGCTTTACCAACATCTAGCTGGCCGGACGGGGAAATGAGTTAGTCTGTTGGGGGTTTCTCGGGAAGTCATCCACAAAGCAAAGGAGGCACCGAAAACTCAGAAACTCCCCCTAAAAGAAAAAACAAGACAGACCATTTTTGGAGGAGCGGACTCTGAGCCTCTCGTGTTTATCCGGACCCAGCTGCCTGCCCTTACCAAGGGTCTGTTTTCATCACCCACACATCACGGTGTCGGGAGAGGGTTCCAGCTCAGCTTCAGAAATGTGACTGAGATATATCATTTCTGTGTGTGTTTTTTTAAATTGAAGTAGACTTGATTTACAATGTTGTGTTAATGTCTGCTGTACAGCAACGTGATTCAGTTAAACATACATACATATATTCTTTTCTAAATATTTCTTTTCATGATGGTTTATCATAGGGTATTGAATAGAATGGATAAACAACCAGGTCCTACTGGATACCACGGAGATAAATAGTTTTTAAAACAACAGCTTCGGGACTTCCCTGGTGGCGCAGTGGTTACGAATCTGCCTGCCAGTACAGGGGACACGGGTTCGAGCCCTTGTCCGGGAAGATCCCACATGCCATGGAGCAACTAAGTCCGTGCGCCACAACTGCGGAGCCCGCCAGCCACAACTGCTGAAGCCCACGCACCTAGAGCCCGTGCTCTGCAACAAGAGGAGCCACCGCAGTGAGAAGCCCACGCACCACAACGAAGAGTAACCCCCGCTCGCCGCAACTAGAGAGAACCGCTGCGCAGCGGCAACGAAGACCCAACGCAGCCAAAAATAAATAAATAAATAAATAAACAAATAGTTCCTTAAAACAAGAGGGTCCGTTTTCTTTCATCCTTGTGTGTTTGGGCCAAGTCACACATGCGTGCGGAATCGTGGAGTAGAGAGTAAGAGTCTCGAGTTCGGTGGTTGAGTGGGCAGTAGGACAGGACGTGGGCGCACCCACCCGTGTGCTGCCGGCCCCCCGGGGGTCTCACGTGCAGGCCGAGGCCATCTGGCGTCCCTTGTCACAGGAGAGCTAGGGCTCCAGAAGTCGCTTTTCCATGAGAAGAAACATGAGACGGCCCCTTCTGAGCTCACCTCCCGTTCCGGTGCACAGCGACGCACGGCGGGGTCTTTCCGCGTTGCAGATTGCACGTGCTTCGATATTTAGAATGCCTGTGTTTCCTGTAAAACAGAGACTTGGAATGCAGTCCGGACCGTGCTGGCTGCCTCTATCCTTCCCTAAGCTGGACGGCTCTGGCCTGCAGGGTGGTCAGCCACAGATGTCGGCCAGAGGGTGCAGGAAATATTTGTATACCTCACTTTTGTGTCTAAAGAGAAACAATGATTCTAAAAGAAATGCTTTCCACCCAGGCAGGGTACTTTGCCGCCAAATAAACTGGCTGTAGCATGATTATGAAATCCGGATCCATGAAAACATATATATGATTTTTAATGATTTGGGTGGATTCGACATAGTTAAGGAAAGCAGCCTGAAGCTTTAGAGGAATGGAAATTCATCAAGAAAGAAACAGGAGGAACAACAAACTCAGGCAAAAGGCACCATAGGGAAAAATTATGGGACCGAAAGATCAGGTCGCTGCCGTGTCCCTTGGCATCTGGGGATGAGGCTGCAGACGAGGTGATGGTAGGGTTTGGGATATTCCAGGTCCTTCTTGCTAAGAACCCTCCCCTCTCCCCGTGCACAGTCCGCGGGGCCACAGCTCCCGGACTCAGTTCAGAAAGCACCTTGGAATTTGCCGTCATCTGGACTCGAGTGGACATGGAAAATAAGGTCAGTGTGGATGTCTTTCTCACTTCACTTCCACGGCGGCCGTTCTCCAAATCCACGCGGATGGCCTGGGAGGAAGAAGAGAATCATCTGAGAGGACCCAAGCTACGTCTGGGCAGCTGTGTTCAAATGTCACTGAGGCTGAGAACAGAAATAGAGCAGGAGTTGCAGGAGGGTCCCACAGCCCTCCTCCTCCCGCCCCGGGGAAGGCAGGAGGCCGGTCATGGGGGAGACGCCCCTCCCAGAGCCCGTGGGGCTGAGGTAGCAGTCAGTGAAAGGGATCTGCAGTGCACAGCGGGAGGAGAAAGCCTTCCAGAGACTAGAAGTGTACTCGGCACGAGACGCTGAAGCCGCAGAATTGATCCTCCCCTGTCAGCCTTGCGTGTTTTACAAATGACTTTTCTTTTTAATAGATGATCTTCTTTCAAAAAATTTTTATTGGAGTAGAGTTGATTTACAATGCTGTGTTAGTTTCAGGTGTACAGCGCAGTGACTCTGTTATACATATACATGTATCCACTCTTTTTCTGATTATTTTCCAAAATAGGTTACTACAAGTTAGTGAGTGGAGTTCCCTGTGCTATACAGAAAGTCCTTCTTGTTTATCTATTTTATACATAGTAGTGTGTATATGTTAATCCCAATCTCCCAATTTATCTCTTCCCCCCTTTCCACCTTGGTAACCATAAGTTTGTTTTCTACATCTGTGAGTCTATGTCTGTTTTGTATGTACATTCATTTGTACTCTTTTATTAAGATTCCCCATATAAGCAATATCATAGGCTATTTATCTCTGTCTGACTTACTTCACTTAGTATGACAATCTCTAGGTCCATCCATGTTGCTGCAAATGGCACTGTTTTGTTCTTTTTTATGGCTGAGTAGTATTCCATTGCATATGTGTACCACATCTTCTTTATCCATGCATCTGTCATATATAATCTTCTGGTCAAATTTTTCCGTAAGAATTCTTTTATTACTGTATATTTTTTAACTTTTAAAATACATATATTTATACTTTATATGTATTACATGTAGGTATAGATGAAAAGACATAGCTATAGATATAGATGAAATATAAATATAGATACAGATAGGAATGATATAGACAGAATGATAAATGATATAACTAGATGTACGAACAGATACAGATACAGATGACATATAGAGAGAGACACAGATAGAAATGATATACATATAGCTATAAATGGTATAGATATAGCTATAAATTATATAGAACATATATATACATACATAGGTATAGAAACAGATGACTTAGAGAGAGAGCTATAGCTCTAAATGATATAGAATATATATATATATATATATATATATATATATATACAGATAATAGACACAGATGAGATAGAGACAGATTTACAGATATAGACAAATATGATATAGAGATAGGTGGTGTATTAGACACAGATGAGCTATAGGTATATATATGAGACATAAAAACGATAGAGATATAAATAGAGATACAGATATAGATGATATAGCTACAGATGTAAGCAATATAGAGTTAGATGGTATATAGGTATAGATCCAGTTGTAGATTTAGATATAGGTATACTTAGGTGATTAGATCTACATAGATAATATTGATATAGATGTAGATGTAGCTACAAACAATATAGATATAGATGATACATAGAGATGAAGATAAACATAGACACATAGGTGATACATAGAGATAAAGATAAACATAGACACATTTTAAACATTAAGACGAAAACCACTGGGGATTCTTTGCAGAAATCCCGTGAAAACTCTGGAACTATGGAAGCAGAGAAAAAATAAAATCTTACCATCCCGCCCCCTTCTGTGAAAGGACTAGTAAGCCAGCGCCAAGCGCAGGCTCAGATATTGGGATGGAAGCTGCTCCCCACAAGGAGCTGCCTTTCCATGTTCTGAAGTTCACACACATGAAACAAAGAAAAGGGACCATTTTGCTCACCACCTTGTTGGAGCCTAACTGTGACCCAGTGTCTGTAGAGACAAGTTCCCAGACAGAGGCAAGGACCCCGTGCAAACACTTCAGAAGCGTCTCCAACTTCCTGGGCAGGGGGACCTTGAGTTTTAAAATTCGGCAATCATTGCATTACTCATGGGTCCTGGTGTCTCTTACTGCTCTCCGAAGAAGGGGAAATCGTTGGTCATTCCACACTGATGGTGTTTTTGGTAAAGCATCTCTACTCTGGAAACCCAACAAAAGAACACAAAGTATTTGAAATTTAAAAAGTCAATGTTTAAGCAGCAAAAAGCTTGAATTCCTCATTTTCACTGAATGTATTGCATTCAAATCTCTACTATGTTTCAGACTCATGCAGATATTTAATGGATGCTAAGTTCCATGCTTCTGTTTCCAGTTCCTCAGTGTCATGGTTTAAAATGAAAGTTTTGGGGAAGGAAGACCAGTCTTGTCAGTTCGTGCAAGATATTTAGATTCCTAGACTACCTTTAAAGAAACACCATACATATTTTTTTGCTTTGAAGAATTGTTTTTAAGAAATCAAAACACTCATTTGAAAAGATGCATATACCCCAATGTTCATTGCAGCACTATTTACAATATCCAAGACACGGAAGCAACCTTAGTGTCTCCCAACAATGGGTAAAGATGATGTGGTACATACATACAATGGAATATTACTCAGCCATAAAAAAGAAAGAAAGAGTGCCATTTGCAGCAACATGGGTGGACTTGGAGGATATTATGCTAAGTGAAATAAGTCAGACAGAGACAGATAGATGCTGTTTGACATCACTTATATGTGGAATCTAAAAAATACAACAAACTAGTGAATATAAGAAAAAAAAAAAAGCCGACTCACAGGTACAACAAACCAGTGGTTCCCAGTGGGGAGAGGGAAGGGGGGAGGGGCAGGATAGGGGGAGGGGAGTAAGAGGAACAAACTAGTATGTAGAAAATAAATAAGCTATGAGGATATATTGTACAACATGGGAAATATTAAAATATAGTATTTTATAATAACTATAAATGGAGTATAGCCTTGAAAATAGCGAATCTCTGTGTGATATACCTGTAACATATATAATATTGTACATCAACTATGAAAAAAAAGAGTTGTTTCTACCCTAAATCAAAGACAGCATTTGTTATAACCAGGAGACAAAATGCGTGTGTGTGTATGTGTGTGTGTGTGTGTGTGCGTGCACGCATACACATAAAAATGCTCACACGCGGTCACAGGCACACGGACATTTATTTAACATAGGCACGGATGACCTGATAATATCTATTAAAGAAGAAATCCAGAGGTGTGGGGTAACCCCTCTGTGACAATGACACCCTGAGGGGATAAAACACTGGACGCCCCAGACTAGTGGACTCTTTGCGGGCTAGGCGACACCCAGGACAGAGGATACCGACACTGACATGTGAGCCGGCTGGACGCTGAGCCCATCGGCCTGCAGTGGGACCCTCACTCAGAACCCCCGCTGTGCCCGTGCACACCGACCGAAGCTCTCGGCTGGCACTCCCTGGAAACTCCCATCCCTAGTTCACCGGGATGTCGATGGGAAGATATCACACCTAGACCTGGGTAGAGAGGGAGAAAAATCACGTCCAGCCAAAGTCGGTGAGGACCGCGGACCTTCCCTCGCCCATCTATCTCATCACCGTGCTCATGTTGCCTAGGCACAGCCCCTCTGAAGCAAGGCTGCAGGGTCCAGGAGTCCCTGTGAAGTCTGGGAGGTGGGGCTCACACCTCACCTTCAACAGACAACACGGCGAGGCCGGTGGGGGCCCTGCTGTGTGTACCAAGGTGGAGACCCCCCCCCCGCCCGTCTTCAGAGCTCAGGCTCCTGGAGTTCCTGTATAGTTTCCCTTTGCCCATCAGCGAGCAGGGGTGGGAAAGATTTTTCTTCCTTGTGCGTTTTGGGCAGCTGTTCGCCAAGAGAAAATGCAGCCATCGTCCTACAAATGTGATCACCATTTTCCCCTGAATAGCAGAATCCAGACAAGCAGAGGGGTGCCTTCAGGAAGGTCAGCAACTCCCTTTTGAAAGGATGGATAGCTCTGATTTTTAATTTCATTCTTTTAATTTTTATTTTATATTGGAGTAGAGTACAATGTTGTGTTAGTTTCAGGTGTACAGCAAAGTGAATCAGTTATACGTGCACATATACATCCTTTCTTTTTCAGATTGTTTTCCCATTTAGGTTATTAGAGAATATTGAGTAGAGTTCCCTGTGCTGTACAGTAGGTCCTTGTTACTTATCTATTTTATACATAATAGTATGTGTATGTTAATTCCAATGAACTTATTTACAAAACAGAAACAGACTCACAGACCTTGAAATCAAACTCATGGTTACCAGAGGGGAAACGTTGGGGAAGGGATACGTTAGGAGACTGGGATTGACAAAGCTGAGTTACTTTGAAACTTGTTTGTTTTTCACTTGTTTGTCTAAAGCCGAGGGTGGAAAGAAATGATCTTTCCACCTTGGAAGAAATGGCAGAGCCCTTCTCTAAAATCTGCTACTTCTAATGGAAATAATTATTGGGTGAACTTTGCTTCCAGCCTCCCCGTGGTATATTAAAGCCACAGTATGGAAATAAAGATATTAGCATGCTATGAATGCTTATTGTTGAAATATGAATACGCAAAATATATGACGGAGGGTAGTATTTAAATTGCAAACACGAGGAGATGCTTAATAAGGTAGCAGAGATTCCGGGTTTTTTTTTTTTTTTTTTTTTTTCCTCTCCCCCATCTCATAATTTTCAATAGAATCTAAATTAAGCTCTAAAAAGTCATTACCTTTAGCAATTTTAAAAATCATCTTTCTTCCTGGGGAAACTAACTCACAGCCCGCTGAAAATATTACAAGTAAATACTGTATTAAGAACATTGATTATTTCCCTTAATCCAATTGAAGCATAGTGAGACTGAAAGCAAAATTAGGGGAAATTATAGACATGCCCTGTGGGCCAGCCAGGGCCCCTGGACATATCCACAGGGGACATACATTTTTAGGAGCCCATTTCCCTAGCTGATGAGTTCCACCAAGTTCTTCCTGGAAACACGTAGCACCGTGAGCTATGGTGCCCACGGCAGAATTGATGGCTGGATTTTTAATCCAGCTCTTTGCAACAGTTTGGGGAAATCTGGAATCTCTCAGGAAGATAGATGGTGGCATTTCGGATGCAAGCGCTATTTTTAAGTCGTCGTGTGTGTATGACAAGGAGAATGAAAAAGAGTTAGGAGTCTGCCCCAGTCGTGGGCTCAGCCACTCGTAGGTCTGAGGGGTCGTCCAGCTTTTCTCTGGGCTGATTAATCCTTAAACCGTACACTCGTGTTAACACACACTCCTTGGGCCGACTCCTTAATGAGAAAATAATTGCAAACCATGGGCTCAGGTGTCCTCGCAGGTACACAAGAGTTACAGCCTTTGTCCTGCCCTTGGGGGTATTTTTGTCTCGCTCTGGAAATAGGATTTAAAAAGGGAAACCGGCTTCTCCCGTCTCTTGCTTTCAGATGGTGACTTTCTCTGCCCTACAAGAAGCCACAAAATATCACCTACTGCCCCTTCAGAGGCAGCGGGAGGAGAGGCGGGAGAAACGGGTCCTGCCTGCCCGTGGTGATTTTGTGGAGTTGAAGGGCAGGGCTCAGCCCGCTGTGCAAAATCTGTCCCATTCTGAGATTTTATCTGCGTGCCATCAACTTCTATAATGTCACCTCTCCTCCAAGGTTCCCGACTTTGGCCACGGAGAGAGGAATGTGACTCCAAGGTCAGCGGGAAGCACAGCTTGCGCAAGGATCCACCACTCCTGGTGGATCTGGAGGCTGGAAGGAAACCACTCAGGCTTTGTCCCCTGTTCCCTGGATTAACCTGGGAGACTGAATCTTGTTCAAGGTCATCCCAGTGCTGTGGACTAAATGTCAGTGTCAACCCGGGATTCACAGGGCAAAGCCGTAACTCCCTATGGGGTGGCATTCGGAGGGGGGCATGTGGGAGGTGATGAGGCTGAGATGAGGGTGGACCACGTGATGGGATTACTGTCTTTATAAGAAAAGAAGAGACCAGAGCTTCCTCTCTCTCTCTCCAACCTGTGAGGACACAGCAAGAATGTGGACACCTACAGACCAGGGAGAGTATCTCACCCGGAAGTGACAGTGCTGGCACCCTGATCTCGGACGTCCCACGTCACAAAAGAAAGTTATGCTGATGGTCTGAAATGTCTGATCCCATTGACACCCACGGGGCAGTGCTGTCCCTCGGGGATGGGATGGAGGTGTCTGTGTGGGAGGTGTCCATGGATGATTGAATTAGGAGTCAAGTGAGAAGGATCAGTCTGTGTAACTTTAAGTCATTAATCTGTAATCAAGTCTGTGTAGTATTGGTGGAGGGATAGACACATAGGTCAGTGGAACAGGATAGAGAGCCCAGAAATAAACGCACACAAATATGCCTCAGTGAAGTTTAACAAAGATAGATAAGTAGTTAGATGGAGAAGTAAAGCAAATGGTGGTGGTGATCCACCGGCAAAAAAAAACAAAAACAAAAAACGGAACCTCAAAATAGGTCTCACACTTTATTCTAAATTGAACTCAAACTGCACTAGGGGCTTAAATGTAAAACTGTAAAACTTTTTGGAAAAATAAAACAAACATAGTATAAACTCTTTGGGATGTAGGGCTGGGCAGAGAGGTGTTAGAACTGACACCACAGCATCATCCATGAAGGGAAAAAATGACAAATTGGACTTCATCAACAGACCCTGGTAAAAGGATGGAAAGAAAACCAAAGTGGGGGAGAAAATATTTGCAAGCCACTTACCGACTAGTATCTCGAATATATAAAGAATTCTCAAAACTGAACGGTCACAAAAAATGTTCAGCGTGATCACCCATTAGGGAAATTCAAATTAAAGCCAACACGAGCCTATCAGAATGGTGAAAATACAAAATTGTGGGACTACTGAATACTGGTGAGGGTCCAGAGAAAGCAGAGCGCACTCACACGCTGGGGGAAACATAATCTGTTAAATCCACTCTGGAAACCACTGGGCAGCTTTTCAAAGAAAATAAATAAACATGCAAGAGTCTAATGACACAGCAATGGCAAACCTAAGCATTTATCCCGGAAAACAATAAAGACTTGTGTTCACACAAAACTGTGTACACAAATGTTTATAGCAGCTTTATTCAAAATAGCCCCAAACTGGAAACAACCCAAATGTCCTTCTATGGAAGAACGGATAAACAAAATATGGTCCATCCGTACCATGGACTTCTACTCAGCAATAAAAACAAACCAACTGCATACACACAACACCCTGGATGCACTTCCAGAGATTTGTGGTGAGTGAAAGGGCCAGTCCCGAAAGGGATGTATGCACATGATTCCATGTAGAGAGTGATCTTGAAATGACAAAATTATAGCAAACACCAGTGAAGTGGATTCAAGTGGGTAAAACCAGAAAGTCTATGGTTCAAGTCTTTTAAGGATTTCTTGGGATACCAAGAAATGCTCATTGACAGGGGCCCCAAAAGACTTATTCTTACAGATGACATTGATTACCGGAAAATTCAAGAAGAGAGACATTGAAGTGAACCGGTAAGTCCTACAGATGCTTTCCACTCTTTCGAGTTGGGTGACTGGGGTGGAAATCAACGTTCCTTAGGGGCCATAATTGCCTAATCATGTACTTCTACTGCGTACTATGGTGCCACACATTTCCTGTAACATTTGTTAACAGACATCTAAAATAGAATTCCCCTCAGTGTGGTTTTTCTTCATTGCTGTTATGGAATTCTTAGACGGACTCCTGCATCTTAGAAGGTAAGAACAGTAAATTCAGCAATGCACTGACTTTTACCTTCTTTTTGTTATTGTAGTCTTTGCTGTGACAAAAATGATGAAAAGACAGAGGTTCTGTGAACTTTTGTAATGCTCTAAATTCTGTTTACTTTCTGCTGAGACCGCTGCAAATCTGAGCTTCAGGAGGGATATACATGGGATCTTTAATGTGTGCAGAATATAGAACTTATTGCTCTGGTAGATTATTGAAAATATCGAACATTTAATTAAATGTTTAGAGAGCAAAATATTTCCCCAAAGAACAATAGTTGTGTGTGTTTTCTTTAAAGTAGTCTTTTAAAGATCTGTTGTGATATTTGATGGGTATGTCTCTTTACTTTCAGAATTAACTCTGAAATGTGTCCCTTCCCTTTTTTACCTTATCATTATTCCTAAAAATAATGCATTGCCTTTTTTTTTTTTTTTGCGGTACGCGGGCCTCTCACTGTTGTGGCCCCTCCCGTTGCGGAGCACAGGCTCCGGACGCGCAGGCTCAGCGGCCATGGCTCACGGCCCCAGCCGCTCCGCGGCACGTGGGATCCTCCCGGACCGGGGCACGAACCCGTGTCCCCTGCATCGGCGGGCGGACTCTCAACCACTGCTCCACCAGGGAAGCCTAGTGAACTATTTTAAACGCTTAACTTGGGAGCAATTTAAATGTCTTTGTTTGATTATACCAGCCATAGCTGATGGAGAAGAGCCAAATATTTCTAGTAAAAAGGAGGAGGGGGCGAAGGGCAGGGGGAGAAAGGAGGAGAATTTGGTGAAGAAAGAGCCGGAGGGGTGGCCGCCAGAGCCAGCGCCCTCAGCAGTGGGTGGGGCAGCGGACTCAGAGCCCACTTTGCAGCTCGTATGGGAGCTGCTGTTGCTGGACACCAGACAGACGTCGGGATCTGCGGGCAGCTCTCCGCCCATCGGGGACTGTATACATCATCTCACCGCTCTGCTTTGTGAGTTTTCTATCATCCTTTTCCTGCCCACGTGTCCTTCTGGGGCTCCGCTAAAGCACCTGACGGTGTGCACCTTTGATTTCCCCGACGCCCCTGAAAGAAGCAGTATGGTGGGCCGCCCGCCCACTCCAGTACCCGCGCACTCGAAGGCGCGGGGGTCCACATGACCCCATAACGGAAGCCACCACCAGGGGCACACCTTTCTCAGAGTTCAGTGATGGGCACCTGTGCTGTCTCTGCATCTTCACACTGCCAGCTCTCTAATGACCACATCTGTGCCCTGTCACCACTACTCCAGGTAGGGGGCCGGACAGCCGATCACAAGACACACCTGACCTCCTCACCTGGATGTCATAACAGCTGTCTACGTCCGTAGGAGTCCATCCCAGGGCTGGACGTTCTCTGAGAGGAGGGACCAGGTCATCCCCTCCTTCTGACCCCGGCTCCCAGCTCAGCCCAGAGGCGGAGCTCGGTGACACACAGTGCAGGGCAACTGGCCCCTCTACTCAGTGGGTTACGGGGAGAACACTTAGCCCAGTAAGTGCTGAATAATCATGCGTCATCCCAAAGATGGTAGAATGAGCTCACGCATGAATGAATGAGCCTGAGTGTACACAGGTCCACCCCTTTACCATCCCCAATGCTCCAGATTTCTGTCCTCAACCGCCAAGCAGACATCTCCCCTGCACGACTGCTATGCACCACAAACTCAACCCTAACCCCAACACTTGCTCCTGACTTCCCCAACTCAGAAGGGGCTCTGCCAGCCGCTGTACAACTCGGTCCAAAACCAGAAGCCCGTCTCCATCCCCGCAAAGCCACCAGTGAGTGCTGCTGGGTCCACTTCCAAAGAGTTTCTCAAATCCGTCCATCTCGTTCAGCTGTGGACCACGGCTTTGCTGCACCCACCATCAGGGCTCCCCTAAAATCCCACACCCACCTGTCTGCGTGCACACACTCTGCATGGAGGGTCCAGGACCGCCCTGCTACCTCGTAAGGCAGACCTTGAAATTGCATGGCTTGGAATGGTCCAGGGTCATCCATGGCATTTGTGACGGAACCCGGCTCCCAGCCACGGCCGTCCTCCCCAGCTCCACGCCCCACACGTGGCAGCCACACTGGTCCTCCCAGGGACACACCAAGCTCTTCACAACTGTCACCTCGGCAGCGGCTGATTCTTGCCTGAAATGCTCTTCTTCTGGTCTTGCCCTGACCTACTTCTTCCTCTTTTTGAAGATGTACCTGAAGTATCGTCTCCTTAAGGGGTGCAGCCACCCCAAAGAAAGGGAACCCCAAAAGTTCCCTCACCGCCCCTGTTTTCCTTCTTCTGAGAATCATTACCTTGTTCACTTCATTTCTTTAGTCTGTTCCCTGCACTGGAACACAGACACTGGAGCAGCAACTGTCTGTCATTCTCCCCAGTTCACAGGGGGCTGGGAGGGTAGCTGAGGCTCAAAGGTGTAGGTTGAATTATGTGCACATATTACATGGACGTAAGAAACAGGAGGATGCTATTTTCGACTGAACATGTGTACTGAGGAAACTCTGCCCTCTCTATCCCATCTCCCCTTCTTCCTCACTCCACTTTTCCAATCTTGTAAGATTTGTCAGATGCCCAGCCACATATGACATATTTTTCTTTTGTTTTCCAGCCACTCTTCCACATCAGGGCAGCCGCGTTGTCAGGTGAGGATTTCAGACAAATTCTATAAAAGGGGAAAAATATCCCTTGATGGTTTCCCCTGTTTTTGCCATGTTGTCAGTTGGATTTTCTTATTCGTCTCATCTGGAATGTTGACGTGATGGCAGGAGCTACAGTAGCCATCTTGTGACAAGCCATCAGGGAACAGCAAAAAAAAAAAAAAAAAAAAAAAATGCACAGAGATCTGCCCAACATCTTTGAGATTCTGCACCAGCTCATGCAGCCTACCTTCAGGATTCTTATTACCTGAGGGAGAGAAAAGTCCCAGGGATCTTGGGCTTGCTCGTTACACAGGTTCCCAGGTGCATGTACCCAGAACAGATGGAGTTCTAGGACTAAAGTTCCAGACACCAGTTCAAGCCAGCCACAGAGGGGGTGAGATTTGGATTCCTTAAATCAATGCAAGGATGATGCTTGAAGCACTGAGTGGAAAGGAAAAAAAAAAAAAAGAGAGAGAGAAAGAAAGAAAGAAAGACTGGGAGGATTGATGGAAAGCACAGCCCCAGTTTTGAAATTTAACACACACACACTTGGGGGTGGTTTAAATGTTTAAAGACTCATGTTAAATCATAATAAAAATATTTCAGAGAAATAGTAGACTTGGCCAGAGGAAATAAAGAGGAAATTAATATAGATGGTGTATCCTGTGGCCACAGGATAAACCTGCCATTTCTAACCTCACCTGTCTAAAAGATAGAATTACTTGGAAATGGGTAAGAACTCTAGCAGCCCACAAGAAGGAAGAGTTCTGCATCACAAAGATGGAAAAAAGATTAGCAGAAAAGGGAGGCACACAGAGAGACAGATACAACCTCCATCCCACAAGGGAAGGTCAGGGTAAATGTTTGTGCATGCCTGAAATACTAACCCTTAAAAATATCTTAGTGCTTCTGTTTTTTTCATTTTGCATGATCTAATCGAAATTGAAGGCCGGTAACCTAGCATAATTCTTTTTAAGCATGAAAGGGATTCTGGTGATATCATCAACAAGCTTGAAACCAAATAGAAAGATCCCAGCTGCCCAATTTGTTTCTCTGCTTAGCTGAGTTTCCCCCTCCAAAGAGACTCTAAGTGCGTTTATTTTTTCTTAAGTTCCCCTTTTTTCTTTCAATTCATTTTTAATTCTATATAGGAAGAACATTCCAGGAGAGGGGAAAAATCTGCCATCTTGCGCCTCTGATATTTCTTTTTGTCCAAAGCACTTCATGTTTCAACATCTAAAATATACATAGCAGATGAATCTATTTCCTGTGTTACGTTTTCCTCTGCATTCAGATTCTCACTCTTGGTTCTGATTACCAAGAGCTTGGAAATCGTACTCTTTGGGAGCTAAAATAAGGGGTCACCTTATGCCAGAGCTGGCAAGGTGTAGGGAGGCAGCAATATTAATATTGCTTTGATGAAACAAGGCAAGGAAGACATCGTTGTATAAAACTATGACTTTTCATAGTTTAGAGGCTGGTAACTCTTTCTCTAATAAAAGTTTATTTTAAAAAACAACCCTAATGCTACCATTTTGTTGCCAAAAATAGGGGTCCAGGGTCTTATAAATCTATGATGGTGCTCTTGGATTTGTGATGGAAATGTCTAAAACCATCTCGAGTTTCTGCATCACCAGATCAGATTTCCTAACGCTACCTGAAATATGAGTTTCGTGTCAATATAACAAGGCTATTCTTTAGACTGAAATTATAATTCTACTCTAAACCCCTTCTTTCAGTATTTTATGCTTTCCCATTATTTTCTGCACTGAATGTTAGTTTTAGCCCAAGAGGGATTTTCTGGGAAAGTTTCAGAAATCCATTCATCTATTTTTGAGCTGTCCGACCATGGGGAAATGAAGGGTTTATACACATTAAAACATTTTTCAGATGCCTTTTGGAGATCTTGGTTAGACTTGTATTTTAAAAATGCAGACATGCCGGGGAGAGAGTGTGGAGTGACAAATCCATGCTTCTTACGACGGGGGCCGTGCATTATAAATGAACTCTCTACTTGCTTAAAATTAGCAAGATGCATAAACACACTGGAATAATCACCCTGCCATGGAGCTTGCTGTCTCACCAGTAATATTTACTAAGCTCCTACCAAGGAGGACGCACAGAGGGACAAGGCATTCTAGGGAAAATATGTCACTTACCCTCAAAGCTCAACATGTAATGCAAACTAGGCTAACCACAACTTCTCAAAAATATCTATTTAAGGGCACACTGTTATTTAAACCCATGTAGTCAGAGCGAGAAGAAGGGGGGGGGGCGAGAATGTGGCTCCAGTTTCTTCAAAAACAGCTTTTACATATCATCTGTCTCTTAGCTTGAAACTAAAGCCTCTTTCTAGATATATGTGTGTTTGTATAAGAAGATATACACGTATATATATAAAGAGATGTGTGTGTATATATACATGTATGCATAAAAGATACACATGTATATATATTTTCCATATATAAAAAATATATGGCACCTATATAAATAAATCTACATTAATAGAAAAAAAATTAAATAAAATAGCTATAAATAGATCCATCCATCCTTATATATATAATATGTATATAAAAAGACATACATACAGAACCCATATAAAGGCATATTTTTATATACATACATGTGTATATGAAAGTTACACATATATCCAGATACATGGAAATCTATATAGATATATATAGATAGCTATATCTATAAATAACTTCAAATTAGATCTGAAATCTAAATAAAATAGACATAGATACACAATATACAGATGCAATATGTATATAATAGATAGACATAAATACAGAAGCATATATATGTATTGATGTAAAGATTTCTATGTATTTCTACAAATAAACACTTATGTATACAAAGATATATATGTATATATACTTCCATAAGTGTGTGTGTATATATAATCAGTATTAATAAACCTATCTTAATGGATTTAAAATCTAAATAAAACATATATAAATCGATACACACATATACTTTATAAATGTATGTAATAAACAGATACAGAAACATGTGGGTGTATGTAATAGCATAGTAGCAAAGATGCACCATCTTCTTTGATATGGGTGTGCATTATTGCACAATGCTATGAAATTGAGTATGGAGAATTCCACTCCTGGGTATATATACCCAAAAAACCCCCAAAAAACATTAATTTGAAAAGACACATGCACCCCAAAGTTCATAGCAGCAGTATTTATAACAGCCAAGGCATAGAAGCAACCTAAGTGTCCATCAAAAATATTAATTTATTAAAAACACATTTCCTTAATTAAAAAAAAAGAGGAATGGATACGGAAGATGTGGAATATATACATACAATGGAACACTTCTCAGCCATAAAAAAAAAAAATGAAATTCTGCAGTTTGCAAAAACGTGGATGGACTTGGAGGGTATTATGCTTAGTGAAATAAGCCATACAGAGAAAGACAAATAACCATATGATATCACTTATCTGTGGAAACTAAAAAATAAAACAAACCAGAGAAAATAATGAAGAAGAAATAGACTCACAGATACAGAGAACAAGCTAGTGGGTCCCAGTGGGGAGAGAGTGGGCAAGATAAGAGTAGGGGAGAAAAAGGATTACTATGGGAGTATATGAAATCATGTGTGTGAGAGTTTTGAAACTTGCAAAGCACTATAGAATTTAAAGAATCTTTCATTCAATTAAAAAAAAAAAAACAGAAGCATCTTGGGAGTTGGGGAAACAGGAAGAGGTTGGTAAATGGGAGCAAACTTTCAGCTGTAAGAGGAATACAGGCTAAGCACCTAATGTAAAACATGGCGACTATGGTTGACAACCGTGTTTTATATCATTGGAATTTGCTGAGAGACTAGAACTTAAATGCTCTCACCAAAGTAGAAGAAAGATAAATATCTGAGGTGACAGATGTTTTCATTAACCAGACTTGGGGGGAAAAAGTCCTTTCATAATATAAACGGCGATCAAATCATCATGATGTTATATGTCCATCACACCTCAATAAGGATGATTTAAAAAAAAAAAAGCAGCAGCAGCTCTGAACTAGCCCCTCACTGCAGGCACCTGAGGACCCCAATGCCATATGGGAAAGGGGGGAATGGAGAAGACAGCCTCCACCCCACTCCAGGCTCCTGGCACCCCAGCTGTGCCTCATGGACCACGGCTCCCCCCTCCCCGCCCACTCCATAGACCCCGACTCTCCACTGCCCACCCGCGCTTCCCAGACAGCTCCTGAGGTGCAGCGCCCACCTCCACCCTACCCCCTGATGTGTTCTTACACCCTGTGTTCCCCAGAATCGCAGCCAAAAATCAATTAACTCTTCCAACAGTACCCAATCCCACTGAGTTTCAGGCGGATGGCAATTCTCCTGGGTCCTGGCGCCAATGATACCCTTAGCTACAAATATTTGCACATTTTCACTCAGTTCTAGCTTTCTGCTCCACAATTCTCTCTGTCTTTATAATTCTTTGAGTTACACAGTGTTCATTCTGCCCATTTGGGGTCCAACCCCCCAGACACTCTGTGAAGTACTAAGACCAACTTTGCACACTGTCTGAGCCCATGTGTCTCAATGCATTTATCGTCTGTCCTTTTTTTGGCAGGGAAGGGGAGAAGGGGGTTATCATGCTGTATTTACATGTATCCTCATCTGCTAGGGGTGAAACTGTGTCCTCCCAAAATTCCTGTGCTGAAGTTCTACCCTCAGGACCTCATATAGTGACTTCATTTGGAAATAAGGTCATTGCAGATGTAGTGAGTTAAGATGGGTCATACTGGAGAAGGGTGGGCCTTCATCCAGTAAGGCTGGTGTCCTTATAAGGCAGAGAAATTTGGACACAGACAAGCACAGAAGGACACGTCATATGAAGATGGAATAGAAATGGGAGCAATGCAGCTGCAAGCCAAGGATTTGGGGCAGCCCCTAGAAGCTCGGGGAGAAGGCTGGAATGGATTCTCCCTCTGAGTTTCCAGAAGGAAGCAACCCTGCCACCACATTGATTTCAGAGACCTCTGAGCTCCAGACCGTAAGACCACAAATCTCTGTTTTAAGCAGCCCCATCGGTGGTATTTTGTTGCAGCAGCCCTGGGAAACTAACAGAGCATCTTTCCCAAACTAGTAGGATGTTAAAACGGAATCCCCAAGGCAATAGCTACTCGGACCAAGCAAAGTAACTACTGCATCTCTATTTCATTTGGGAAAGCGAAGATGCCCCAATGGAACTGTTCACAACCTTTGAAAAGAAAGGCAGCCAATAATTCAGGGCAGCATTGGTGAGACAGAATCCACCGGAAAGTGCTCGCTTTGGAAGAAAGGATGCTGTGCTTCAAATCAGAGGATGAGTGGCCACACCCCAGTGGTGTCCTTTTAATGCTAGCTCTTGCCTCCAGGGTGAGTGAGGCTCCAGATGGTGGAGGCTCTGAATGCAGAAGATGAAAGACTTGGTGAATACGGCATCCCCACCACGCCATTTGTAAACCCTCCTTAGAAAGTCACCAGCCATGTCCTCAAAGAGTCCTGGTCTAATGGCGAGAAGGTGCAAGCAACTATAATTGTGTACAAGAGAACAATGCAAGGAAATGTAGGCACCACGAAAGATGGGGGATGTCATTGTCTGCCTTGAGGAGGAGAGAAGACCTTCTGAAAATCTCATCTCCTTCCTCAACCCCTCTTGCAAAAAAGAAACCATGATATTTTCCCCACCTGGCAATCACTATTATCTTTTCCTAATCCCTCCTGAAATTTTGAAGGGTCTCCCTTTCTTTCTCTAAATTGCCCCGAGACATTTGTTATGGGAAGTCATCCGAGAACCTCGTTTGCTTTGCTGTTCCACTTTAAAGAGCATCATGCCAAGTTCCGAAAGTTGTCCCGGCTTTATGTTGGAAATTTAAGGCCCTTGAGACTTTCCCAGATTAAATGCAGACTTAAAAAAAAAAAAAAAAAAAAAGCTTGATTATTCTGGACTAAATTTCTGCATGTATCATAAGACAAGAAAATCTGATCTTTCAGGATTTTTTTTTTTTTTTTGGACTGAAATTGGACTGCAAGGATTCGTGTTTCTTGCATTGTTACAAACTGCTCAGTTTCCTTCGGGGACAAATTACGGATAATGTGGCGCTTCAGACGAAGGCCGTATTGTACAATCGTTCATTTTACAAGGAATTTGCCAACTCTGCCCAGGATGACGTGGCTGTTCTTTCCACTGGAGACGTTCTGTGGTCCAAAAAGATGCAAAGAGGCATTTTCAACTTTGAAGAGATTCATCTGGCTTTCCTGGAAGTGAGGAGAGGATGCTGGCACACACAGCAATGAATTGTCTTCTCCCAGACTGCAAGGTTTTGAAAGACCTGCTGGGTCTTGGACTTCAGCCTCTGACCCCTGCTTGGACCTGTTGTCAGTGTTTCCTGAGCATGAATTCAGGCTGTGCTTGCATACATCCAGTGACGGAAGACGCACCCCCTCATTAAGAAGCTATTTCTCCCTTGCACAGCTCTGGTGTTTAGACATCCCTTCTTTGTGTGGACCTGAAATTGGTCTCCTGGGTGCATGATTCCTTATCCTGTATGTTAGACTGTAAAGGGCAGCCCGAATGGCTCTTCCACCCGGCTGACTTTCACATATTTGCGGGCAAACATCACAGCCTTGCCTAGTTCTTCTTTTCCTGGGAGGTTTTTATTCTTTGGGCTGAATACCTCCAGACCCCCCATCTTTCTCCAAACGCAGAAGATTCTAGAAGTGTCCCCACCACCGTCCCACTGTCCTGCTCACCTCCAGTTTGTGTGTCATTGGCTACCACCACCAGGCCATCCTTCAGAAGCTGCCTGACCATCTCAGGATGAAGTGGGACCCCATGTTATGGTCTGAGACCACATCGGTATTCCTGGCAACCATCACACGTATGCACACTCAAAAACATCCTCACATGCACACACATGTACACACATCTCTCACATACACATACACATCAGGAACCCTCACATCTCTCACAGAGGTACACACATACACCCAAAAGAGTCACACATCTTATACACACATGTGCACACACATACATGTACACATACATACGTTAACTATCCCCCCAAGAAGAATCATCAGCCTTCTTCATGTGCCCTATTGATAAACTACATCTTCACCTTTCAGAGCTGGTGCAGTTTTGCTAGTGAGAAAGAGGAATGGATTTTAACTCCAAAACATCAAGAATTATATTAAATGTAAATCAGCTAAATGCACCAATTAAAAAAACAGAGATCATCAAACTAGATTTAAACAAAACAATTGTAGGCTGCCTAAGAGACATCTAAAATGTAAGGAAAGTGTTCAGATAAAGACGTGGGAAAATAAATAATAGTCCATCCTCATTCTTCAAAGATTTTGTATGTGAAAAGTTGTCTACTTGCTAAAATTTTTGTGTAACCCCAAAATTGATACTCACAATGTTTTCCCACTTAGTTGTAGACATGTGAGGTGTGGTGGGAAGTGTGAGTCACCTGAGGTGCACGGTCCCAGCTGAGGTTGGATGGGTGATGCTCTGTCTTCTTGTTTCAACTCTCAGACTGTAAACAAGTTTCTTTTTCTCGGTCTACTTTAGGACAAGTTTTTTTTGCATTCCTGTGCTTTTTGTTGGTGACTTTGCTATTTAAAAATGGCCCTAAGCAAGTGAAGAAATTCTAGCTGGTGTTACCTAGTGCAAGAAGGCTGTGCTGTGCTTTACAGAGAAAATATGTGTGTTAGATGAGCTTGGTTCAGGCAAGAGTTATAGTGCTGTTGGTTGTGAGTTCAGTGTGGATGAATCCACAATAATGTATTCAACGAGGAGTCTTTAAGAAGAAACCTGATAGAATAAGGTTACATTTTGATCTGTTGATGAAATGTTGTCACCAGAGGATCATAGGGACTTAATATCATGTTTTCCCTAGGAACAAAGGGTCCATCTTCACGAATTTTATTATTTATGGGGACTTCATAGAGCACATCTACCATGAATAATGATAATTGACTGTACTATGCAAATACTAACAACGACAACAACAAAACCTAGTGAGGCTACATTAGTATCAAAGTAGAACTTAAATAAATACTAAAGATGAAGGGAAAAACTTTTTCATGATAAAAGGCTCAATTCTCCAGGAATACAAAACAATTACCAACTAGTATGCACCTAATAACAAGGATTCAAAACATATAAAGCAAAACTTAGAGGAAGAAAAATAAGCAATCCACAGTTTTATTAGGACATCTTAATGTACTTTTTTAGTAGTAGAGAGAATAAGCATGTCAAAACCCAATTATGGGTTTAAGAATTTAATTTTGTTCAAATCTTGTACTCTGAGTTTTGCCTCGTGAGTAGATTTAGAACTCTATAACCAATGACTGCAGAATATTTACCCTTTTCAAGCACCCATGAAACATTTACAAGATTTAACCATATGCTGAGCCATTAACCAAATTTCTACAGACATCGGGATTGAAATCGTATAAAGTACATCTTCCGGCTCCAGTGCAATTAAGCTGGAAGTAAATAATGAAAAGATAACTAGAAAATCCCTTAAGTCTGAAAGTTAAGCACTGCACTTTCAAATAACGCACGAGCCAAAGAGGAAATCAAAACAAACACTGGGAAGTATTTCAATCAGAATGGTTATAAAAATATAACCTATCAAAATTTAAGTGCAGTGTAAGCAGATTTGTGGGGGGAAATTTACAGCTTTAAATTCTTTTATAAAAAGGAAGAAAGGCTGGAAATCAGTGGGTTAAGACCCTATCTCAAAAAGTCAGAAAAGTAATGAAACCCAAAGAAATAACAGAAATTAAATAATTAAATAATGAACATAACACAGAAAAGATCAACGGAACCAAAATGGGCTGTGTGAAAAGACTAATACAAATTATATACCCCTGACAAGGCTTATCAAGAAAAAAATGAAAGATAGAAAAGAGACATTAAAAAGCAATATTAAGAGAAGAAAGATATGCCTGTAGATCCTTTATATTTCTTTAAAAAAATAAAGAGATAAAAAAACAACTTTAGGCCAAAATTTAATTCTTAGATAAAATGGACAAGTTCTTAGAAATAAAAACATGAATTCAAAACACTTACTGTATAATTTAAAATTTTGCCACAGGGAAAGTACCAGCTTCAGATAGCTTTGCTAGTAAATTTAATGAATACTTAAGGAAGAAAAAAATGCCAACTTTATACAAACTTTTCCAGCATCTGCAACAAGAGGGAATACTTCCCAAACTCATTTTTATGAGGCCAGTACTGAGCAGGGAATTATTAAAAAGCAAAATTACAGGTCGACCTCATTTACGGAGGAAGACGAAAACTTTTATACAAAATAGTAGCAAACTAAACATAAAAATGCTTGTTTTAAAAAAGGGTCATAAAGGAATGATGGGTTGGGTTGATTCCAACATACCTGGGAACAGAAGAAAGAGATGGTGCAGCTATTTTGGAGACCACCTGTCCCTCAGCTCTGCAAATAGGACTATTTTCCAGAAATAAATGATGTGCCTTCAACCAAGAGTAAGGAGGAGGTCTTACTGGTATCCTTTCCTTTGCCTCTGAAGAGCTTGCTCTAAAAAGTTAATTAAGAGATGCATTAAGATCTTATGAATGGGATGGTGGTGAGCCTCTAGCTCGGGGACAGCTCTTGAGGACTTGTGCCCCAGAATAGCATATGTACTTCCTACCACCTATGCACACGGGAACCACACACACAACCTACACAGGCAACATGCATGATGTGTATCTGCAAAGTAGCAAGTAAGCCATCCTCATAGATCACTGGGGAGGTGAACTTGCTGCCTTATAAAACTATCGTCGACAAATAAGATTGATTAAATGCCTCTCCATGCACAGACTTGCGCGAGAAGGAGAGACAAATCCCAAAGTTTGAAAAGCCGTCTTCATTGCCACTTGTTGTTTAGAGCCCCGGGCTTCACCAGAGACTTGGCAACAGGCTTAAACGAAAGAGCAGAACTCAGCGGCCCCAATAACTTTCTCGGTGGACCGTTAAACCAGACACTGACATCTGAGCCACTCCATACGTTTTTTCAGGATCCAAGGCGATCTGTCTGCCCGTTGAAAATCCAAATTTTATGGACTGCATCCACACAGCCAGAAGGTGAAGGAGGGCGGACGGGGGAGCAGATTGCAAATAATTCCAATTCTAGGAAGTCATAGTTGGGGCCAGCATAATGAGAAATACATGACTCTTTTTTGTTTTTCTGTTTGTAGATTCTTTTTTTTTTTTTTTTTTACTAATTTTTATTGAAGTATAGTTGCCTTACAACGTTGTGTTAGTTTCTACTGTACAGCCAAGTGAGTCCATTATACATATACATATATCCACTCTTTTTTAGATTCTATTCCCATATAAGTCATTACAGAGCACTGAGTAGAGTTCCCTGTGCTCTACAGCAGGTTCTTATTAGTTATCTGTTTTATACACAGTAGTGTATATATGTTATTCTTCATGTCTGTGCTTACACACTTTTCTGATTTTATCATTGTTTCCAGTCCCAGACACTAAGTCACTTGCCTTTGCTGTATCCGTGGTAGCAGGTGTGCAAACCTAAGCTCACCTCGATGTTACTTAAGGGGACTCTAAAGTGTACTTTTTGTTCCTACTCCCACTAGTTCTACGTTCCACAGACACAAAGCATCAGCGTTCAGACAGAGCTGCTGAGAAAGTGTAAGACATCAAAGGTATGAGGATGCTTCATTTTACTCCAGCAAACCCAAATTTCAGGGAGATTTCAATAATTGCAGCCTCAGATGCCAAGCACTGTTCCAGCCTCTTTACCATCCTGATTCATTTATGCAGTATTTACAGCCTCCTTGCAAAGCAGACATGAGTAGCGTTACTTTACAGATGGGGAAACGGAGTGAGCAACGTTAAGTAGCTTGTCCCCAATCAAACAGCTAATAGCGTGTGACATGGGGATGCCAAGCCTCATCCCTTTTGGCTTTCTTCTGTCATGCATCCCTCTTTTAATAATAATTGAGACAGGTTGGAATCTGGGACCTGGGACCCTTTGCTGCAGGGCTTGCACCTGGACAGACGTCTCCTCCAGCAACAGATACCAAGAAACTATAACGGACTAAAAATAACTGCGTGCATGCACAGTTGGGGCAAATTACGGACAAGATACAAAAAGAACAAAAAACCCAACGGCCACTCCTGCAGAGCCAAGAGCAAAAGCAGGGGGGTGGAACCAAAACCAGGGCACTGCGCGTGCCCCCTGCACTGGGCACCACCAAAGGGGTGGGCAGACTCCCTAAGCCTCCCCTCCGGCCCGACCCCTGGACCCACCCGTACCCTCACCTCATATAAGGAGCCAGCTCGCCCCTCCTCGGGGAGCGGGACAAGGGCACCCGTTACTTGTTCTCCCTCCCCCCGCTGCAGCAGGGACCCCAGTAGAGCCTTGCCTGAATTTCTTGTCTGGCCTCGGATCCAGTTCTATTGAGTAAGGAGGGTCAAGAACCCTGGTGGGTAACATAATCACCCTTGAGTGAGTTTTGACTGGGTGCCCAGAGAGCCCTGTATCACCGCCCATCTTCCCAACAGTGCTGCAAACAGGATTATACTAATGTCACCATGGAAGTTCACAAATGTGTCCGAGGTCGTAGGGCTCCTCATTTCAACTACAACAAGTTGATTCCTGCCCAGGTGTGCGCAGCTCATTGCATTTTACCATGGACTTATCTACCTAAACTTGTACCCTCCTTTGTAGCGATACATCGAATTGTTTCTGCAGCGATTTGCACACAGGAGGCTGCAGACCAGTTGCATCCTACATCAGGTGAACCAGAGGACAGGAAGGTGAGACACAACCCACGGCAACTTCTTCACGTGGACTCACGTGGTGTGGTGTGGACCCTCTGTGGATCCCAGCCCCACCCACAGAACTTCTGAAATCCGAAAGACCTTAACAATTGGCTTGTAGACTGCTCCTTATATATCTTAAAGTATTTTTAAAATTGAAGTATAGGTGATGTACAATATTATACAAGTTACAGATATACAATATAGTCATTTATAATTTTTAAAGGTTATACTCCATTTATAGTCATTATAAAATATTGGCTATATTCCTTTTGCTGTGCTCGTAGCTTATTTTATACCTAATAACTTGTACCTCTTAATCCCCTCCCCCTATATTGCCCTTCCCCCTTCCCTCTCCCCACTGGTAACCACTAGTTTCTTTTCTATATCTGTGAGTCTGCTTTCTTGTTATATTCACTTGTTTGTTATATTTTTTAGATTTAACATATAAGTGATATCATGCAGTATTTGTCCTTCTTTGTCTGACATTTCACTAAGCATAATGCCCTCCAAGTCCATATAAGTTGCTGCAAATGGCAAAAGTTCATTCGTTTTTATGGCTGAGTAATATTCCATTGTATATATGTACCACATCTTATCTATTCATCTGTCAATGGCTACTTAGGTTGCTGTGGTCCTTATATTTTTAATTTAAAACTTCTCAATAGAAAACTTTGCTTGAAAGAGCAATACATAAACATGAATCAGTGATCTCTCTGGTTGCAATGAATGGGAGACGGGGGACCTTTAAGCCTGGTTTGGAAACTACTGGGATAACAAACTATCTTTTAACAAGGAGATCTTGTGTCCAGAGAGTGACCACCCAGGATGGCACTGCCCCAGAGCAGGCCACATGAGACAGCCCTGAAAGTGTTTATCATTCCCAAGTGGAAAGTCAGGGTAGACCAGATGACCAAGCAAGGTCCCAGCAAACACAAGATTATAAAATTCTATCAGGAGATCCAGGAACTTAAAGAGGGGGTTTTTGTGTTAATATGGGCTACTGAGAATCAGAATAATACTCCATTTTTAAAAATGATGATATGCTCAGCCATGAAAAGAGAATGAAATAATGCCATTTGCAGCAACATGGATGGACCTAGAGATTATCATACTCAGTGAAGTAAGTCAGAGAAAGACAAATATATGATATCCCTTACATGTGAAATCTAAAAAATGATACAAATGAACTTATTTACAAAACAGAAGTAGACTCACAGACATAGAAAACAAACTACCAATGGGGAAAGAGGGGAGGGGGGATAAATTAGGAGTTTGGGATTAGCATATATATAAAATAGATAATCAACAAGGACCTACTGTAGAGCACAGGGAACTACACTCAATATCTTGTAATAACCTATAATGGAAAAGAATCTGAAAAAGAACAGATATATATATATATATATACGCACACATATATTCTTATACATGTATACATATACACATGTATATATTTGAATCACTTTGCTGTACACCTGAAACTAACAAAACATGGTAAATCAACTATATGTCAATTTCAAAAGCATTAAAATTAAAAAAATTTAAATTGTGATAAAGCAGCACAGAGAAATTACTATTTTAAGCATGGAACATGTACCACTAGTGTGTATTTAGCACCTTCGCAGCATTGTGTAACCACCACATGTACCTAGTTCTAGAATGTTTTCACCAAAGAGAAACTCTCCTCCACCCTCGCCCTCATGTCTCTGTACCCAGATCTTTTTTTTTTTTTTTTAATTTTTGTTTTTGTTTTGTTTTGTTTTGGCTGCATTGGCTCTTCGTTGCTGCGCGCGGGCTTTCTCTATTTGCGGTGAGCTGGGGCAGCTCTTCCTTGCGGTGCACGGGCTTCTCACTGCATTGGCTTCTCTTGTTGCGGAGCACGGGCTCTAGGCATGTGGGCTTCAGTAGTTGTGGCACATGGGCTTCAGTAGTTGTGGCACGTGGGCTTCAGTAGTTGTGGCACGCGGGCTTAGTTGCTCAGCGGCATGTGGGATCTTCCTGGACCAGGGCTCGAACCTGTGTCCCCTGCATTGGCACGTGGATTCTTAACTACTGCTCCACCAGGGAAGTCCTGTACCCAGATCTTGGCCATGTGCTGCATTCTGGAGCAACTCCTGGGAAGGAGAGCAAAGCCAACTGTGACCCAACTTACTCATCCTCCAGGGAAAAGGTGAGGCTCTGAATATAAATCATTCTCTAAGTGTCTTAGGAAGGAAGGGTGGGGATAGATGCCGGGAGCTCCTCCTGGCAGCATCAACCAGTGACACCTGTCCCGTCCTGGGTTCTGCTGTCACAAGACCCAGCTCCTCAGTGTTTACCAGAATGTGCCTGCCTTTGTGCCATCCACTTCCCCCTCCACCAGGCAGACCTCCCTCATCAGCTTCAATGGATGCTGCCTTCCCTGGCCCCGCCGAACACCATGCAAACCGTCCATGAAAGCACCTGCCATCTCTCCCTTTACCTCCCAGGAGGGCAAGGGCCCCAGGTGCACAGGTGGGCTCCATTCCCCTATGCTTTCCAAGCAGCCCAGGGATTGTTCGGTTTGTGGGATGCACGCACGCACAGATGGAGCCTGAAGGTTAGGGGGATGTCCTTCCAGTCTGTGAGACTGATTTTCTCACCCCAAAAGAGAGATGCTCCCCTTAGAAGAGGTAAGGACCCTGCCCAGCCCTGTTCACTTGACCCTGGAGAGACCCAGACATCTCAGCAACTGGATGCACCTTCCCACACGGGGAAGACGCACATCTTCAGGAAGGACTGGTCGGATGCAGCTTCTGACTGCACAGAGGCCTGCAGGCATCTACAGAAATAGGAGGGAGACAGGGAGCCTGAAACACATCCCCCGTAAACTAAACCGACAACAGCCTCCGACCAGCCCTGCTGTGATCCACCCAGGAGCCACATGGAGGGAGGGGCCACCAACTGGCCACTCTCCAGACCCAGTGGGCCGTCTCCGGGGAGTGCCACAGCAGCTAATGTTTCTACCCTGGAAGAAGAGCTTTCCCTAGAGTTTCAACTGGAAAAATTTGCCCTGCTTAAGATGGGTCAACAGGAAATGAATTAGCCATGGCGTCAAAACACAAACTACCTTGAACGTAAATCAAAACCGGTACCCACGGTTCACATCATGGAGTCAGCATGGGCACGCCCTTCCTGGGACGGCGGCACCAGCCTGGAAACCTGTGAGGGAGACTTTCCCCCAGAGAACCCCACTTGTATCCCAGATGATGCAGTAACAGACCAGGGACCTCCAACACGCCCCCGCTGACCACCCAGAGCACTCCAGCCACTTAAGAGAGCCCTGCCTGTGTCAACTTATTTGCAATCCCCAGCAGCGCCAACCCGGCATCCCCGGGTGTCATAAGGGGCCGGAGACCCCAGCAATGCCAACCCAGCATCACCGGGTGCCGTGAGGGGCCAGCTACTCCAGGAACGCTCACCCGGCATCACAGGATCCTGTAAGGGACCAGGACCGAGGTGCCTGTGTCGACGATGGTTTGTTCGCACGAGCCTGCATCCCAGACCTCCTATTTCATGTTCGCAATGAACATGGCATGTGAGGGCAGAGCCAGAGCTTAATCACTGCTAATACGATAAAGCCGCACTTTAAAATATGATTAACCTCATCTGTCTAGATTTGGGGCTAATAGACCATCGTGGGCACATTGTCTTAACACCTGCCAGTTATGCCCGTATTTATTAATCCACTCTTCCACCGGGGCGGAAATTTTTTTTTTAATTTTTTTCCGAGGGAACACCAACTGCAGAGGCCCGCGCATGGCTATGGGTTAGAGAGGGCACTAAT
Source organism: Inia geoffrensis (assembly GCA_036417435.1). Lineage (NCBI taxonomy): Eukaryota > Metazoa > Chordata > Mammalia > Artiodactyla > Iniidae > Inia > Inia geoffrensis. The sequence goes on along the minus strand of CM070920.1, from coordinate 464,388 downwards.
TAAATGTCAGCCTTGACAGATTAAAATTATGAAATTTAAAATCGCCACGGAGTTCTTTGTCATTGTCAAATTAGGAGTCAGGGAGACGAGGCACCCAACGGTGAACCGTGTAACGGATTGAATGGGAATGGGGTAGAACAGCAGCCTTTCCTGCATCCAGATCAGCCTGGTGTTCAGATCAAAGCAGGTGAGGAGAGGGTAAGGGGCTCCCACTTCATATTCCAACAGAGCGCGGTGTGGCCACCAGCAGCCGTAATACACACATCTACTGCATGTGTGCACTTGGGTACCAGCGGGAGGTGTGGGCCAGGTGATGGATAATACATGTTGGGGTGTGTGTGTGTGTGTGTGTGTGTAATCTGCACCAGGATGACTTACAGATTAAGATCAGGAAGGGACACCCCACGCCCCCCCGACTTCCATATTCACAAGACAGGGGCATATTTGATTGTGCTTTAAAGTAACAATGTCAAACCCTAACCCTTCACTCCCATGGCTGACCACCCCAATCATTAAACTGAGGATAAACATCCAATTAAAAGTCTTGGATGACACTGAAAAGGACCAGCTCCCATGCATGTCTGGTAGTTTCCATCCTGAAAGGTGCTGGAGATCCCAGTCTTTCAGGGGCTGGGTGGCTGCTCCTACTGTGGAAATTGGAAGCCCCATAGTAGAGGGCAATGCAGGACCATCCCAAGGGACTATACACCTCAGTGTCCCCAGCCTAGGGGACAATTAGTCTTGACCCTGCAAACAGAGTGGGAGGAAGTGGCTAGACCAAGCCCCCCACGCCCACTGCTTCCCAGATTTCCAACATCTACACAGGTAACGCAGCTACAGCCAGAAAAGCCTGCAGGCCTCCTTGTGAATAATTAAGCAGTGGTAACTGATGAAATATGACACCTTTCAAAGACATTCTGCACCGCTATACGTCTTAGGATGAGAATATCTGTCTCTTTTAAGAGCCTTTTGTTCAAGAAATGCCAAATTGCGGAACCCCAAATCCACCTGCCGTGTGTGGAAATCACCTCAAGCCCAAGCTCTGTGCGGTGGGACTGGCCCCATGTGCTATGTCTAGTGAAGGACACCTCCCTGTGGGGCACAGGACATAGACAGTGACCACGCACTGGCCTCCAGCTGGGACAAAGTCACCGGCAGAAGGGTTGAGGACAGGAGCATCACAGCAAGCGAACTCAGAGAGTTTGAGTATGGGGTGGGGACGTCTGTAAGCTCCGCCCGCCAATGCCTCGTTCTGTCTGTGGGATTCTCAGTATTCCCACTTCAATAGACTTTTTCACTTTAACTTTTTTTCATTGAGGTAGAACACACGTAACCTAACGTTTACCATCAGTGACATTTAGTGCATTCACAGTGTTGTGCAGCCACCACGTGTGTCTGCTTCCAGGCCATTCTCATCCCCCCAAGGAGACCCCGTCCCCGTGAGCAGTCAGTCCCCCTCCCCCTCCCCCAGCCCCTGACAACCATGAATCTCCTTTCTTGTCTCTGTGGATCGGCCTGTTCTGGACGTTGCATATCAACGGAATCACACCCTGTGTGTCCTTCTGGGCCTGGCTTCTCTCACTGAGCATCGTGTGTTCAAGGTCCAGCCACGTGGCAGCCTGTGTCAGAGCTTCACTCCTTTTCACGGCTGAGTCACATTCCACTGTGTGCGTGGACCCCGTGCTGTGTATCCATCCATCCATCCACGGACACTTGAGTTGCTCCCACCTTTTGCCTATTGTGATGAGCGCCGCTGTGAACGTTCATATACACGTATTTGTTTGAGACCCCGCTTCCAATTCTTTGGGGGTAAGTGCTCAGGAACAAAATCACTGGGCCACACGGTGATTCATGCCTCACTTTCCGAGGAGACAGCGGGTTGCCTTCCACCGCGGCTGCACCATTTGACGCCCCCACCAGCTGTGTATGAAGCTTCCAGGTCCTCCAGCTCCTCCCCAACCCTTGTTGTTTTCGTGGTTATTATTGTCATCATCACTCTTGTGGGTGTGAGACAGTATCTCGCTGTGGCTCTGATTCGTGTTTCCCTGATGATTACCGATGCATCTTTCCACGTGCTTGTCGGCTCTCCGTGTATGTCCTTCAGAGAAATGTCTATTCAAATCCTTTACCCACTTTTTAATTGGGTTGTTTGCCTTTTTGGGGTTGAGTTAATACAGCCCTTTTGTAAGCTTAGCTGTTGACCTTTTAAAGTAATTATCTTAGTTCGTCGAAGACTTGTGTTTCTTCTCCCAAAGAATCTTCAGTGCGTATCAAAAGAGGAAAAAGGGCTTCCCTGGTGGCGCAGTGGTTGAGAGTCCGCCTGCCGATGCAGGGGACGCGGGTTTGTGCCCCGGTCCGGGAAGATCCCACGTGCCGCGGAGCGGCTGGGCCCGTGAGCCATGGCCGCTGAGCCTGCGCGTCCGGAGCCTGTGCTCCGCCACGGGAGAGGCCACGGCAGTGAGAGGCCCGCGTACTGCAAAAAAAAAAAAAAAAAAAAAAGAGGGAAAAATGAGGAAGCTCATAAAATCTGGCTGGATGTCCCTTCGAGGTTTGTAATCAAACCCCGTCATTTCAGAGCATCAGCGGCTGAAGGAGATGCATCCCATCGAGGTTCTAATCCGGCCCTGAAGGAGGACACGCATATTTGATCTGGGCGTCGTCTCCTCCAGCAAATGGCAACTTCTTCCACAAAACAAGAAGCAGAGTGTACTGCCTCACCGGGCTGCAGTGTCCCTCAAAATGCACATGCAAGCAAAATCTTAGAACAGGACCTTATTTGGAAATAGGGTGTTTGCAGATACGATGCAGTGAAGGGTCTGAGAGGAGGTCCTCCTGGAGGAGGTGGCCCTACATCCCATGACAGGGTCCTTCTAAGACACAGAAGAGGAGAGACCCAGACGCAGAGGAGAAGCCCTGCGAAGACAGAGGCAGAGACGGGAGGGACGCAGCCACAAGCCCAGGGATGCCTGGAGCCCCCAGAAACTGGAAGAGGCGGGAAGGACCCTCCCCTGGAGCCTCCAGAGGGAGCGCGGCCCTGGGACACCTTGACCTCAGACACCTGGTCTCCAGGATGAGGGAGGATGGATTCCTATGAAGTCTCACGGTGTGTGCTCATTTGTTACAGCCGCACCAGGAAACTTGAACGCTTCGCAACAAAAGTAATAACCACACGTCTTAAGGGTTCGCTCTGTGCCTGACGTGGACCCAGGTTTTCCACATGCCTGGCTTTATTTCCATCTCAAGCACCCCACAAGCACAGCCCCGATTTCACAGATAGGGAGGTTGAGACATGTCGGAGTGACCGACTAGCCCAGTCCTGACTGCACCGTCCTCACCCTTCACCATAAGCTGCTGCCTTCTGTTTTAAATGGAAACCTACTCCTTTTGCAAACAGATTTAATTATTGTCCCTGAAACATGCAATGCCTTCTCTCCCTGGAATGCCTGGGGACCGACCGCATTTGGCCCAATGTCATTCCCTCCCGAATCCCCCAGAGTCCGTGCAGGACCAGCTGAGGGGCAGACAAGCAAGGCATGTGTGTCCATGAGCGAACAAACATCCGAGTTCAAACAGGAGCCTCTTTGCTCTGTCAAATTTTCTCGCCCTTTCTTCCCCCATGTGCCACCAGAAGATGGTATTTGAATTTTTCCAAGTCTTAGAACTGCTTTTTTTTTTTTTTAGGACTTTTTACAGTATAAAATACGTGGCTGAAAACTGAAATCAGGGACCCTTTGAAGTGAGAATAGTGCTGAGGGAAGTACTGCTGAAGAGGGGACATTTAAAAACTTCTGCTGGTCCACAGAGGACGTCTATTTGAGGCAACAAAACAATACTGTGAGATTCAACCCCAAAAAGGAAGGGAATAAAAAAATGTGCACGACACACATAGAAAACCCAAATGTCCACCGTGACAACTGTATATTTCTAAATAATGCTTCTAAAATAACTCAGTGATTAAAATCTGTCTGAAAATAGCAGGGAGTTAATAGCAATTCACATCAATCTCAGGGTTTCTTAACTTATCCCCTTTCTTGCCGTGTAAGTTAACATTCAGGGGCTCTAGGCGCAGGACGTGGATGTCTTTTTAGGTGTCACGATTCTGCCTCCCATTGCTGAGAACTCAGGTGGCATATTTAAGAAGGGGGCAGAAGGCGTGGAAACACGGTGGGGTCAGCCCTGATGTCATGAGCACTCGGAAAAGGGAAACTCGTAATCAGCTGGAAAAGCGTGGTCTGGAATCCAGAGGAAGGGGCTGGAAAAGACCCTCCAAGGTTCCTCTGTGAACCACTTGGTGCATCCACCTTGGCATTCAATGCTGGGGTAAACGCAGTGCAGGCACGTTCTCCTTCTGGCCGGGGCCCTGCCGGGATCTCGAATCCCCTTCACTTACTCTACTCCTCAACTTGGTCTCCACGACATTCTGATGTCATCTTAGCTCTGAGAGCTGGGTCACAGCCTTCCCTTGAGAGATTCACTCCCATCAACACCAGAGCCTCACCTCTTGCACCACAAGACCCAGATGGTGAGTCTAGTGGATGATCCGCTCCCTGCAAAGAAGTGGAAGGTGGGGCAAGGGGGATCTCCTAAACAAATCAATAATTCACAGGTCGCATGAGAATGTCTCCGCTACCCTGAGCGAAAGCATTTCACCTACCAAATATAACAATTTCCACACACTTTCATCTTTTCATCAAAGTCTCCTTTATTGAGCGGCTCCGCAGAGAAGCACGGTTGGTTGAGTTTAAATCCCTGTACTTGCTTGAAAATGGATCAAGTGAGAAGCAAATGTCTGAACTGATATCTTACAGGCTTCACAAATGCACATGGATTTCTGACCTAACCCCCTCCCAGTTAGTCAGAATTAGGAATTTTAATCGCGTAACAGTTGCTAAGAAAGGGCTGGCATGAAGTCCATTTTGTTTTGTTTTGTTTTGTTTTTTGGCCGAGCCATGTGGCATGTGGGATCTTAGTTCCCTGACCAGGGATTGAACCCATGCCCCCTGCAGTGGAAGTGTGGAGTCTTAACCACTGGACCGTCAGGGAAGTCCAAATCCCTCTTGTATTAATTGAGATTAATGCCAAGTGGGTTTTTGCCTCGTTTCTCTTTTTGGCCATTTTCTACCACTTAAGCTCACTCCATCTGAGTCTTGCATTTTATGAGTTTCTTTAAATCCTCATTCTTTAAATCCTTCCTTTCCCGACCCCCATACTTTGCTTCCACAAAGTCCCAACTCTGCTTCCCTCGCACCTACTCTACCTTCTCCTACCCCTCCCTCCCTTTCTGCCTTGTCCCCTCTTTTTCTTCTCTAGGAACAGAATGAAATGGCCATGTTCTCATACCCCACTAGGGGTGGACACTCAGTTGCCCACCTTCCACCCTTTTACCTCCCATGTCCCCTGGAGCCATACACCACCTCCATCGGCTCTCCCATAGCTGGGGTTGGGCACAGACCTAATCAGACTAGTGTGAGCCCCCGAGAGGTTTCTGGGAGGGGGCCACCCACGAATGCAGACTTTCACAAGAGCACCATACACAAGACGCTCTACCCTTCCATCTCCATGCCGCTGTGTATTAGGTACCGATCCTGTCCAGCACTGCATAAAACACAGGCCCCATGTCATTGTCACTGCACTGAATTATCACAGTGACCCAGGGGGTGGGTGGTGCTGGGTGTGGCCCCTGGCCCTGGCTCCCATTGGGTGCCCACGTGGGATCATCAGTGGAAGGCAACATAGGGTGCGGGTGAGGCCAGAGAGCTGTTTCTCCAGACCCCCGCCACTGCCCAGTTGTCCCCGTTTTTCTGTGTCCCTCCAGAATGCCTTGCCCCACAAGGCCCCCAGGGCATCGCTGTGACCAGAGCAGGAGAGCCTCCTCCAAGTGTGTGGATGGGGCCACAGCAGAGAGGGACAAAGAGCCTGAGGACGCACACGATGGCGGGTTGACCAGAAGCCTGAACAGATGAACATGGGCACCTGTGTGACACCTGGGGACCCTGGGGCTGTGCATGGGCAGGGCCTGCCTTGGGGGGAAGAGGTCAGTCAAAAGCAAGTGAGAAAGAGAGAGCGCATGTGTGCCTGTATACACACTCCCAAAAGGACGGGGACGCCCTTCTCTCCTCATGGACCACGGCACGGACGTGACACCCATGAGCCATCCCAATGGTATTAGTTCTTGGGGGAAAAAGTGGAGGAAGTTCACCCAGCCCTGGACCCCCTGACCCTTGGGAACTGAGGAATAAAAGTGGCCCACGAAGATGACAGCAGGGCGGCATTTAGGACACCCCCGACTGCAAATGACTTTTATCAACATCCGAACCTCCTCCTCCTCGTTGCCCTATTGTCTTCCGTAAATGTGTCATCTTGCAAATCTAAACATTTACACCAGGGTCTCCTGAGTGTGCTCAGCGTGGGTGAATCTGGCCACACCCACAGCATTTAGCTGCCACAGACCTTTACGTTTCGGTCTTCACGATGTGAGTTCAGTTTCCGGGTGTGGGCTGGGCCATTGTTGGTGTGGGGACGTGATGCCCATAAAGGTCTGTGTCTGCGTCACAGTGTGTTCTCTTGGAGAGAGCTGCTGGGCGTCCTTCACAGACAGCACTCAGTAATGCTTAAGTTGCCTCCGGACACGCAGAAACTTACAGTTTAGCAAACAAAAGTCCCCACCTGTATAAATTTCCTAGAGCTGCCACAATAATATACTATAAAGTGGGTGGATCAAGACAGCAACCATTTCTTCTCCCGGGTCTGGGGACCAGACATCCAAGGTCAAGGTCAAGGCATCTGCAGGGCTGCTTGCTTCTGGAGACTATGAGGGAGCATCTGTTCCATCAGCTCGCTTAACTTCTGGGGTTCCGGGAATCCTGGCGTTCCTTGGCTTGTGGCCGCGTCATTCCACTCCGCGCCTCTGTCTTCCTGAAAAAACCACCGATACGTTACCTCTCTGGGCTGAGCTGCAGTTGCTGTGGTTGCTCACGGTGACCGTCCTGAGTCACCGTCCTGCTCCTCCCTATAAGGACACCAGTCAATGTTGGAGTAGAGCCCGCGATGATGAGTTTCACGTGATCGCATCTGCAAAGACACAATTTCCAAATAAGCCTCCATTCACAGGTACCCAGAACTAAGACTTCAGCATACCTTTTAGGTGAACACCATCCTCTGCATAACACCATCTTTGAACAAATAGTTTCAACTCGAGAGTCACCGTGTGGAACCATAGAAGCCACAAGGGCCCCAGGAAACCGCAGCTCAGCCCAGAGGTTTAATGTATCGGTGTTTTTAGGTATGGCTCCCAACTCCAATAGTGTTTCCAGTAATATGGACCCAGGTTCAAACTCTGAATAGGAACAGAAATTCGTTTGTATAATATTAAAGGGTTCATAAGTCGACCTGTATTTCTTTAATTGCTCACGAAGCATACGTTTGGGTTTGTTTTTTTTTTTTTTTTTTTTGGCGTTAGGGCGTGTATTTCTTTAATTGCTCACGAAGCATACATTTGGGTTTGTTTTTTCTTTTTTTATTGGCGTTAGGGAGGTGTTTGATTTAGGAAATTGTATTAAAATAGGTGATAAGAATGTCATCTAAGATTTGCTTGTTTTTTTTTCCGCATGTCATTAAAGTGATTGATAATTTAGGACACAGGAGGAAAGATGTAATATTAAACCTGAGACCCCTTATAAATTACAGGGATTTACGTGAGCCAGGCTGTGTCAGGCTGTCAGAAACACCTCCGTATGTAGCTGTGGATCTGCAGGAAAAATGACACAGGCTGGGAAGTCAGAAACTGATCAGTAGATCTGGGGTCACTGCAACCAGCTACGAGATGTCATGATGTCCTCCTGGAAACGGTGCGTCCCAGAAAAAGCCAAGACATGCGTCATGATGACACCCTCAGTCCCCATCACAGGTCCAGAAGGAGGGTTTTCATCCAAGTCCGAGTCCGTCCTCACATCTCTAAGGTTGATGAGACCCTTGGTGCGTCTTCACCCAGAAAAGAACCACCGGTGTCTTGAACCGCCTTAGTCAGAATCATTGGCTTTCAAATCCGAAAGTCCCTCCAGCTTGCACCTTCCTTCTAAGGCTAAGACAACAGCCCCGTCTGCCCACCACCAGCGCAGCGGCCTTCTGCCTTAACACAGCTTCTTGGTCCAGGGTCGCCAAGGTCCATCATCCGTGGCCCTCGGTTCCACCAAAGACGGGGGCAGACTTGGGACTAATGGAAACCACAGCTTCAGGAGTAAGTGCAAACATGATGTGACAGGAGACGCCTCACCTGCGCACAAGACAGGTGTAGCTCTTAGAGGCTGGAATCCTTCCCGAGGAGGACGGCCAACTGGGCTGGCTCTGCTCTCTGGGGAGTCAAGACACACCCAGTAGAAGTAGAGGAGGTGACAAGAAATGGAGGAGGAAGGACATGCTTGGGCCCCGTGGCCACCATCCCAAGAGCCTGCAGACCTGGTGGGGCCCAGGTGGGCGTGAGAACCACACAGGGTCACCTTTGTTTGCATCTCACCGTCCATGTGGCAATCCTTAGACCAACAGCTCCACGAAAGCCCCAAGGAGACCCTGACGCTGGGTCGTTTGAGATAATAAAAGTGTAACCGTCAGCCTTGCATTTATAAAGGCATTTCCAAAACAAACTGAGGCAAAAATCAACGTGAGTTAGCACTGTCTCCGCACTCTGCATCCTCCCAGTCAAAACGTAAGAGAAAGCCCCCTTCTCGTGGGAAAAGCTGGAAAGGTGGAAGACTCACACCTTATAAATGTGGGATCTGAGACCGGACAGTGTCCTCCGCGTGCCTTTGAAGCGAGTTCAGTGGGTCAGCAAGCCTCCCACGTGTGATTTGGCCAGCTACCTTCAAGGAGAGTCAGCACTAAGCGGTCTTGCCAACGCTTTTAATGGTCACGATTCCAGAGCCACAACAGACGCCTCAATCCTTCCCTCACGGGCAAAGCTTTCTTGATTTTGGATGCTGAGTCTAGGGACCTGTAGCAAGGACACAGAATCCCTCTGGGGCCAAAAGGACTCACCCTGCAAGCTGGCTTGCAGGGCCAGCAGGCGACGCAGTCAGCATGCCAGGCGGCAGCCAGGGCTCATTGAGCTGGTGGATAAAGGCTTTAGTTTGCACCCCCCTGTGCATCTCACACACCAGTTTCCTCACGCTTGCTGGAAAGTCTATACTATCTGTGGCCAGCTGAATAATGGCCCTTAAAGATTTCCAGATCCTAATCCCCTGATCTCTTAAATATGTGGGCACAGTATGTTTTGCATATGTGATTAAGTTAAGGATATTGAGACGGGGGACCATCCTGGTTAATCCCGGTGGACCAGTCTAACACAAAAGTCCTTATAAGAGGGGAGATCATACACCCTTATGTACGTAGCTCCGAGCAGGTAGCTCTACTCCGTGGTGGCTACAGCGTATACAGAGAACATCCCTGGGTATTATGTTCCCTGCACCATGGTAATCACGCCTGTTCCACAAACCCAGTGCCTTTGTGCAGCCCTGGGACTTGCACTCCTCTTGTAACAACTACACTCTTCCAGCTGGTGGCAAAAGTCAATACGCCACAGGTAACTCTATCCCCCTGGTGCCGCCCCTCCCTCCCGGCCCTAAGTCACCCCATGCCTTTGTTTGCCGTCGCCTTAATGGTTCAGAGCCCCCCCGAAAAAGCGAGGTCTCAGTTTATTAGAGGTGGGTCAGATTCGGCAGCAGCTTTTGCAATAAAGAAATTAGCAAGCGAGAAGCTGCAATTCTGCGGAACCCCTCAAAGCAGAAGACGATTTAAAGTGACACGATCCAATTAAATTTAATTACCCAAGCTGTATTTTCATTTTAACTGACACTTTTTATTAAGCAGCCGCATGCACTGAAGCCAGCAACCCAGACCAAATTGCATCCCGGTAATACAGTTATCTTATGCAAAATTCCGAGTATCTAATTTTCTAAAACGAAATTAGGCACAGGGGGTTTGTAAAAGGTTTTTCTTTGTTTGGGGCTCCGGAACACAGCGTTCATTCCATGTACGCTCCGTGCGGTATTGTCTTTATCACAAGAAGCCTCCGTGCCCCCGCCCCCAAAAAAACTTCTTCAGAAAGAGCAGGACAGACACTGTGATTTGTTTCCATTTGTCTCAAACCGATATACCGGCCGACCACAGAAAGAAGCCATCTTCCAGCCGTTCCCCCTTGAAAGCTCCTGTCCTTGCTCTGACGCTGGAGGATGTAAGTGGCGCGTCAGTAAAGAAACACACTTGCGAACAGCGTTTCCACGCGAAGTTTGCACGGGTTCCTCTTCAGATGGGGCGTGGACAAAGTGGCTCATTAAAATGGACTTCTTTGAAGCCTGAGATGACGCAGGCGTGGCTGAGCGATTTAGGTGGTTTGCGTCACTGGCGGCGGACGGGGGGAGGGCGTTGATTTCAAAGTGTGGAGAGAGGGGTCATGAGGCAACCTGTGTCGTCTCGAGCTCATTATGAATTCCAGGTGTGACTGTCCCCACGGGTCCACCAGTTCCTCCTGGCTTCCCTGTTGTCAGGGAGACAGCGAGAAACCGCCTGGAGTTGGTTCCTACCTCATCCACACAGCCTCTCCAGATGGACGGGAGCCTGGGGACTACATCCCCCCATGTTTGGGTGTCGGGTGGGGGTCAGCTCTAGGTACGTGGAACGTCTCACCTAATGATGAGTCGCATGGACCACAGATGCAGCAGGGTTTGGGGCCCTGGTGGACTCATGAGATACGGTTCTGCCTTTCAAAATACCTGCTATAGGAGTGTCCTGGGTTGGCTGTATAAGGTGACCACAAACTGGGGACCCCCAAACATCCTATATCCACCCTCCGCCAGTTCTGGAGACCAGACGTCTGAGGTCAAGGTGTGGACAGGGCCGCGCTCCCTCCAGAGGCTCCAGGGGAGGGTCCTTCCCACCTCTTCCAGTTCCTGGGGGCTCCAGGCATCCCTGGGCTTGTGGCCACATCCGTCCCGTCTCTGCACCCATCTTCACGGGGCTTCTCCTCTGTGTCTGTGTCTCTCCTCTTCTGTCTCTTAGAAGGACCCTGTCATTGGATGTAGGGCCACCTCCTCCAGGAGGCCCTCATCTCAGACTCTTCATTAATCTCATCTGCAAACACCCTATGTCCAAATAAGGTCCCATTCTGAGGCTCCAGGGTTCAAGACACACATATCTTCTTGGGAAGGGGGGGCCACCATTCACCCCACTACACCCACCAAACCCATTTCCCACCAAAAGCCTCCATTTCAACTGCTTTGTGTGAGGCCCCGGGTCCACAGACCACAGAGACACAAGGTTCCTCTCCATTTCTGAAACTGTGGATCAAGCCCCAAAGACAAAACTCAGAGTATGTAAAGATGGGACCATACCCTCACTGGGAGGATGCTGTTGGAAGTGCGTGTGCTGGGGGAGGGTGGTCTGAATCCAGCCCCCCCACACAAACCCCTCACTCTGAGCTGCTCACACTGAGCATCGTGGTAAATGTTCTAACAAGTCAAACGAAATGGCATAAAGAGTCATCTTTTTATAATGTCTCCAACGCCAGAATATCAGCCTCCTGAGGGCAAACAACCACCAGCGTATGGCAATGATATCCCTAAACGGGTGAAATCCACCCTCTTCGAGGGGCACCCGGGGGTCCTTTGGCCCATCTTCCCACTCGCCTGGACGTGGCGATTATTTCAAAAGCAAAAGCAAAAATGAGAGCAACAGGAACCCAGCTTTCCCCTCTGTCCCCGCCGTCCACTTATCCTATTCATCACGTCTGGATTTGTATTTTACTGGCTCTAGTTCACCTACCTGCGAGATCCTTCCAACACACACAGGACCACGGCACTGCTCTGCGGAAACTACACACACGGCTTCCCTTGCCTTCTCCATGGAGCCCAAGTTCCCCATCTCGGCTTCCGAGGCTGCCACCTGTGGGCAGCGTGCTCTGTTTATCCGCTTGTGTTACGCCTCCAACTGCTCCTTCCCAGCCCCTGGGATCCTTCGTTACGTCTGCCTCCTTCCTCCGCTGTCTTTCCCTCGCTGGATGGAGAAGTTCCAGGAGAGACAAGGATTTCAAAGCCTCCAGGATGGAGCCCTACGCCATGCGGGCATTTAACAAATAGCTGACACTTAGAAGAGGGCTGAATGGGTGGACAAAGAAATCTTTCAGGCCCGTTAAGAGAAATGCACAGCACCTGGGGGCCAGTGAGATACCGGGGGCGGGGGCTAGTTTTCTTCTCCTCTGCCTCCTCCGCCTCTTCTTTCTTCTTTTTACCCCAGGCTCCCGAGTACATCTATTCTTTTCTAATTTGGGTGGATTTTCCATTTGTTTACACTTGTCAGTCCTTGGAGATCCCTTATCCTGTCACGTTCTCTGAGGTGACCCCGTTTACTGCAGCCTGAACGCCTTAGGGGTGCCTTGCAAGAGAAGTCACCAAAAATTATGTCTCATGAAAAAAAAAAAAAAAAAAAGGAACCAACACAAAAGTCTGAGCTACTCCATCTATATATTGTATGATCAATGGTCCCACAGGGATTTCAGAGGCAGAAGAGCTTCTGAGAGGTCTGTATCATCTTTTTAATACACACACAGACCCTGGAGGACACTGCTGTAGTCCCACTCTACGGATTTGGAAGGTGAGGCTGGGAAAGGAAAGTAACTTGTCCAAGAATGCAGAAACGGCTAAAGAAGAGGGTCCAAATCTAGGGGGTCTCCTGTGTACTGTGGTCTCATACATCCTGAGAGGTAATTTCCCATCAGAGCTGGGTGACTCCTGCTCTTGCACTTAATATCCCCACAGATTAGACCTTGTATCCAGCCTCAAAGTGACCTAACAAGACGGAAGAGATCCTATGTCTCAGGAGGTCCTACATCTGGCCATCAAAGCCTTCCTGATCCATTGAATGTCAGCCGTTCTACTTCTTGAAGGAAAATGGTATTTCGAGTGTGTTCTCACCCTCCTTTCCTCTCTCTTTTTTCCTGCTGTCTGGGCTACCTTATGTGCCTAGGTTCCCCAACGTTCCATTGTGCTCGAAGTGTGCCATCGTCAGGGGCGAGTCTTTGGAAGTGACGCTGCACAAAGTCAAGGACGACGTGGACCATTTCCAGGTGCGAGACTCCAGAGAAACCATCGGTAATACTCCAGGGGTAAAAAGCCAAAGTGTCCTCCTCAGCCTCACGGGTAGTCCTCCCACCTCTGACCACAGGGCTCAAGACGTCCGAAAATGAGAGCGAGATGCTTGGTGCCGAGGCACGCAGAGTCACGAAGGTGAGGGGCTCCCAACGAAGCGACCCGGTGGCCGTGGGGCTTTGCGGGTCAGAGCAAATGTTTGTACTCCCCGGGTGTCGACAGCAATCCGGAAAAGGAAACCGTCTGCCCAGGAAGCGTTCTTATTTGGGCAATTAAGTGAAACTCCAGGAGCTGGGGAGACGGCTCAGGTTTGGCACAGGGGAAGAAGTAAAAATGCACAAAAGAAAACATGATTTCGAGTTTTATGACGTGATAGAAATTTTGACTTTGGTTCTGTCCCAGCAACTAACTGCCTCTGGGATGTGTTCCCTCTCCGTCGTCCAAGTGGCTACAAGAAGGCCGTGGAGGAGAGTCTTTCACATCGCCGCTTCATCCAGGGTTGACCAGCAGCCTCCTCGGGACACCCAGACCTTCCTTTTTCGTCCTTCACTGTCCACGCTGTCCACTGGCTCTAGTCATTCGGTCATTTGGTCACCTGCTCCTGCCACCAGTCACGGCATCGCCTCCTGCTAGACAGCTCGGGGAAATCAAGGATTAAGTAGACTCACGTAGGCACGTTATCTTCTGCTCACCTTGGAGAGCTAACGGTCAAAGATCTAGCTGTAAGTTCCTCAAAAACGGAAATGTAGAATTTCCATAGGAACGGGCAATTCCATGCCTGCGTAAGACATCCATAAGGATTGAAAGCAGAGAGTCAACTAAAATGTGTGCACCACGTTCATAGCAGCACTATTCACAAGAGCCAAAAGGACAAAACTGCTCAGACGGCCATAAAACGATGGATGGATAAGCAAAAATCCACACAGTGGAAAATGACTCAGCCGTGAAAAGGACTGAAGCACTGACACAGGCTACAACGTGGCTGAACCTTGAACACACGATGCTCAGTGAGAGAAGCCAGGCCCTGAAGGACACACAGTGTGTGATTCTGACGACAGGAAGTGTCCAGAACAGGCCAATCCACAGACAGAAAGTGGGTTCTTTGTACCAGGGCTGGGGACAGGGTCTCCTTTTTGGGGGGATGAAAATGTTCTAGAACCAGATAGAGGTGGTGGTTGCACAACATGATGAACGTATTAAATGTCACTGAATTTTACACTTTAAAGTCATTATTCTTATATTTATATGAATTTCATGTCAATAAATTATTTTAACAATATACTGGAAAAAATATGCATATGAATAAACATTCTTCCCCTTCAGTTAAAAAAAAAACCAAAAAAAACGCTGCGTATGCAGAGAGAGGTTTGAGCCCTCAAAATATGTAGCATCCTTGAGGAAGGTATTAAGAACCACAACCGTTCAGGGAGCAGAGGCAATGGGCCAGCTTAATTAATCTACATGCGGAGAGTTTGCGACAGACTCATATCCAGGGGCTGCTCCCCATGTTAATTTCATTTTCCACATCCAGGAGGATCTTTCCGGATAATCTCAACTGTTTTCTCATAGCTCATCCCGTCGCCAGCCTATACCCAGTATTTATTGACTTTCTGACTCAATAAAACCCTTCAGTCTGTGGCGATGCCTAATTCTCCTACCTGCCCCCAGGAAAATTTTAAAACACAAAGTCACTTTTGCCCTCAGACATTTAAAGCGTTACTTACTTTAACTCCTGTCGTGCCTGAAAAAAAATTCTTCTCAAGGGTATTATTTTTCTTTCCAGTTTCTATCCAATGTCCCCCAACCATGTCATACATGGCAGGTGGGTTTATTTCCGAAATTCTCCAGGGACATCCCACACAGCCTAGCTGGAGTTTACAGACATCATCCTAAAGCATAGATTGTCGTCTTGGCACAGAAATAGCCCTTTCTCTGATTTTCTCTGTAAAACCACAAGGGAAAGCTTGTAGCATGTTAGGCTCTCCCTAGATCCATTGAGCCGCCGTTTGCAATTTTCTGTCTCTGCTGTGACTTCTCTCTGCTTTGGTGTGCCTTTGTCCCCTAGGTGTCCCTTTGTCCCTTAGGGTTTGCAGGAAGCAACTTCATCTCCAATGGTTACCTTTGCATCCACACGAGGCATTTCCTGTCCACTGGTCCTGCCACCCCTCACTCTTCAAACTGAAGGTCTTCATTACTCTCAAGCAAAATCATGGGTTTACCAGGAATTCCATCACCATTTGTTGGCCTGGAATTGGGGGCATTCAAATGTGACGTCATGGGGTCGAACTCAACATCACTGGGCATCCCATGGTCTACCTCATGCTGCTGTGAACATGGAGGTACAAATACCTCTTTGAGGACTTGCTTTCAATTCTTCTAGAATTACACCCAGAAGTGGAATTTCTGGGTCATATGGTAGTAGTATTTTTAATTTTTTGAGGAACCACAGAGCTGTTTCCCACATCACCTGCACCATTTTACATTCCCACCAGCAATGCCCGAGGGTTCCCATTTCTCCGCTTCCTGCTGATGTATTTCTAAGAGGCTGGGGGAGAGATAGAGAGAGAGAGAGAGAGAGAGAGACAGAGAGAGAGAGAGAGAGAGAGAGAGAGAGAGAGAGAGAGAGAGAGAGAGAAAGAGAGAAAGAAAAAAAATTGAACAGTTTTGGTGTTTTAAATTTTTGGGGTGGTCTTTCGAGGTCTCTCTCATCACCAGCTCTCACTAATACCCAAGGTTATGATGTTACTTCTCTTTGGAACTAGGGATTCCCCCGCATGGACTTTCTGGGCTCATGCCAGAGGCCGACCAACAGTCATAATGGTGGTGATGACAAATACCTGATGGGTGTTGGCTCATGGCAGACCCCCAGACATTGTCTACACTCACATTATCCCTTCAGACCCCACACCAACCCCGTGAGCAGCCTGATGTTACCAGGGAGGACCCTGGCCCCAATTCGGGGTCACACAGCTGGTCTGTGTCCCATGCAGGGCATTGGTTCCTCTCCATCTTGACAATGTTTTACGAGCGTTGCTTGTACTTGCCGCTCACCTCCTTCTGGGAACATTCTCAAGATATAAAATACCTACAAATCTGGTCCGATTGGGAATGCCTGTTATGAAACCTTGCAGGCTGTTCCTCCTCAGTAGAAAGTTAAAACCCAAACAGGTCTCACCCTGGATACCACTGTTCCCGTCTACTTGCTGACGGAATTGCTCCCCGATCCATAAAAGAAAAGCTTACACGTATCCCCCGCCAAAACCACGAACCGCACTGCGGGTTGGGTCAAAGTCAGCCAGCCTACGTACCTCAGTGGGGAGGTGATGACGGTAGGGTTAAAAAATGTTGCTCCTGACTCTCTGGGGCCATCTCAAAAGGCACAATATCATTTTATTGATGATTTCTGAATTTCCATTTTAATAAAATAAATGGAGTTACCTGCAGATAATAGCGCTGTTCAATATTTATGAAGTGCCTTTTTAGAATAAATTCAGAAATTCGGTATTAATCATTACAACCATTACACTCCAAGAGCCCATAAATAACCAAAGGAAACACCATTTATTTTTTGAAAACCCATAATGGAAAGCAGCTGAGTACCCAATTTCATTTTTAAGGAATCCATCCTCCTGGGTTGGATTTATTGTGATTCTTCAGAGATGTTCTCGGCATTACCCCGAGCCCAAAAATGTCAGTGTGATCATAACAGCTCTCCCCACTGACATTCATGTGAATAAGCACTTTTTTATTTAAGGCAAGAAAAGCAGTTCAGGCTTTTTTTTTTTTTTTTTTTTTCTGGCGGCGAAGTAGACTATTTGTTTCATTGAGCTTGGAGCCCCGCACAGAGGGCTGGTGCCCAGACCCCCACATGTGAGAGGAAATGGGTCTGATTTGGAAGTGAAACCAATAATTGTATTGTAGGGCCGGAGGAGCAAAGACCAGCAAAGACCCAGTGGAGACGCGTGGATTTGCTTGTTGTAGCAAAACACATTCGGGGCGACCCTTGGAAAAACTTTTATGCAGAGAGTTCACATCAGGCTGGTGAATGGTCCTCGTGGCTTTCTGCTCCCTGCAGGCGATGTCCACGGTAGGGCATGTGGCGGCCCAGAGGAGGCACCCACCCAAGGGTGGTTTCCTGCCCAGAGGCCCAGAGGCAACGCTAGCTGGCCTTTGCCCACTCCATCCAGGTAGATGAGTGTCCTGTGGTGCCCACAACAGGTGGTGACCCCAAACCAGGTGGCTTAAACAACAGGAGGCCATCCTCCCCCACCCTGGGGACCAGACGTCTGAGGTCAGGGTGTCCCAGGGCCGCGGTCCCTCCAGAGGCTCCAGGGGAGGCTCCTTCCCGCCTCTTCCAGCTCCTGGGGGCTCCAGGCGTCCCTGGGTTCGTGGCCGCGTCCCTCCCGTCTCTGCCTCTGTCTTCCCGGGGCTTCTCCTCTGTGTCTGTGTCTCTCCTCTTCTGTGTCTTAGAAGGACCCTGTCATTGGATGTAGGGCCACCCTCCTCCAGGAGGACCTCATCTCAGACCCTTCCCTTCATCACATCTGCAAAGGCCCTGTTTCCTAGTAAGTTCCCATTCACAGGCCTGGGTGGACATGAGTGTTTGCAAGACAACTTTCAGTACAAACAACCATGATTTCTAGGTCCCCGGCCCCAGGAGCACCTACGACTCAGCCAGTTTCCTGATCAGGAGAATTCCATTCCAATGAGATTAAACCATGTGAAAGCCAAAGCACAGGCCGGTTGATGTAAAACATTACTATACCTGTAAAGCATAGAGTTCATTAAGCCAGGATTTAAATTTTATTTTAAAGAATTTACTGCCTGTGTTCAGGCGCTTGCAGTGAATATCCGATATCACAACAAATTTGTCTTTAAAAGCATAATAATTTAGGAAAGAGCAATCCCATAAGCGGCAAACTGACTGCTGTGTTTCTGCTTTAATTTGTTCTGGGAAAACTGAGAGAATTGGATTGAATGGTAGCTCCCTCCTCCCTCAAAATAAAGATATGTCCTTCCAGAACCTCAGACGGGAATTTACCTGGAAATGGGGTTTTTTACAGATGTGATGAAGCAAAGGAGCCCAAATCCAGAGGCAACCAAGGTGTCCTTCCAAGGAGGAATGGATGTGCAAACTGTGGTAGGTCCGCAGAACAGCACCCAGAAACAAATGAGGAAAGAGTTCTTCATCCACGCAGCTACACGGGTCACAGTTACCTGCATTTTTCTAAGTGAAACAAGGCTCCAAATTTTGTACCATTCCGGGACATTCTGGAAAAGGCAAAACTGTAGGGGTGGAAGGAAGGTGAGTGGTTTTGAGGTTTGGGGAGCGCTTGTCCATAAGGTGAATGTACAAGGAATCTTCACAGGGACGGGATTCCCCGCGTGTACTAGGGTGGTAGACGCATCACTCTAAACGTGTATTTGTCAAAACCCGTTCAAATGTCCATCACAAGGAGTGGATTTTAAGGGATGAAAATTAAAAAAAAAAATTCACCGAGGATGTCAGGGGATCCCGGGATAGAATGCAGACTGTGACAGACGAATTTCACTATTGCAAATATAAGACATAACCTCGCTAAGGGAGTGAGGAAAAGGGGAACTGACCTACGTAGCTGTGGGAAACCATGTTTTGACTAGAATCTGTAAGGCTAAAGACAAAAAGGAAACTAACCCTAAATGGTGTACTCTAGTGAGTAAACTGGCCCCTTATGGGAGGAGAGGCTAACGAAACTGAAATTACATGGGTACTAGAGCGGAACAAAGAGCTAAAGAAATGGTAGGTTAGAAAAGCAAAAATTCCTCCCCCTGGTTGCAGTGTTTACATTTCAGGTCCACATCACACTGAGCCGATATAGAATATTTTCATCATCGTGGAATGTTCTATTGGACGGTGCTGTTTGCAAGGTTCCCTGGCGTAATCAAGCAGTTAGAAGAGGTTCAAAGTTTGTTGCTCTGTGTCAGGGTTCTCCAGAGAAACAGAACCAATGCAATAGATAGGTGACAGAGATGCATAGATAGATGATACATAGATAGATAGATAGATAGATATAGATGACAGGTAGATGATAGATTGATAGATGATTGATAGAAGATTTTATTAGCTAGATAATAAAGATAGCTAAGATAGAGATGGATAGATGATAGATTTGATAGATATTGATAGATTGATAGAGATGATAGAGAGATAGATGAATTT
This sequence comes from Inia geoffrensis, assembly GCA_036417435.1. Lineage (NCBI taxonomy): Eukaryota > Metazoa > Chordata > Mammalia > Artiodactyla > Iniidae > Inia > Inia geoffrensis. Next base: position 445,056 of record CM070920.1, on the reverse strand, counting down.
GAACTGATGGATGGATGGATGAAAAGATAGATGGATAGGGCTTCCCTGGTGGCGCAGTGGTTGAGAGTCCACCTGCCGATGCAGGGGACACGGGTTCGTGCCCCGGTCCGGGAAGATCCCACATGCTGCGGAGCGGCTAGGGCCGGAAGCCATGGCCGCTGAGCCTGCGCGTCCGGAGCCTGTGCTCTGCAACGGGATAGGCCACAACAGTGAGAGGCCCGCATACCGCAAAAAAAAAAAAAAAAAAAAAAAAAGATAGATGGATGGATGGATAATTGGTTTGGTAAATATAATAGATAGTTGGTAGATGATAGTTAAAAAGGCAGATGATAGATAAGTTTGAACAGATGGATGGGTGAAAAGATAGATGGATAAATGGATAGATGGATGGTTGGATAGAAAGATATGCTAGATAACTAATACAGATAGATAGGTAGATGATAGAAAATAGGTGGATGAATTTGGATGGATGGATGGATAGATATAATAGATAGCTGATAGGTAGATAATACATAAATGATGGATGGATGGATGCATGGACAGACGGATTGATAGATGAGAGATAGATGACATATAGTTAGATAGATAATTTATTATAAAGAATTGGCTCATGCCATTATGGAGGTTGACAATCCCAAGACCTGCAGTCAACAAGCTGGAGACCCAGGAAAGCTGATGGTGTAAAGTCCAGTCTGAAAGCTTGCAGGCTCGAGGTGCAGGAAGAGCCAACATTTCAGTTCAAGCGCAGAGTCAGAATAAAGCCAACTTCCCAGCACCGAGGCAGGAGAAATTCCCCCTTATTCAGAGGAGGAATCAACTGTTAGAATGCCTTCAACTGATTAGACGTGGCCCACCGATTAAGAAGGCTCGTTTTCTCTCCTCAGTCTATCCATTTAAGTGTTAAACTCATCCCAAAACACCCTAGCAGAAACACCCAGAATGATGTGTGACCAAGTGTCTGGACACCCGGCAGCCCAGCCACGTTGACACATAGCACTCACCCTCACACCCTGTTTGCTGGTAACTCTCATGCAGACAGAGCAGCTTCCTGCTCAGAGAAGCAGGTAGAGACCTTCTCCCTGTATGGGATGGACAGGTGAGATCACCCCCTCCCAACTCTGAGAAACTTTGGAGTCAGTGTAAAAGTCCTTGTACTGGTTACTCCTCCCAGGAATGTGGTGGGTAGCATGCTAGGGCTGGCCAGATCTCTGAGTTAAGAGGGTCCTGGCTTATTGGAAGTTGATGGGAATCAATAGTCAGTTTGAACCATGAGGACTCCTGCAAGACGGTGGTCCACAGAAGGTCTGCAAGGTGGACAGAACTAAGGTCTGGGGGCCAGGCTACCATTATCAAGGACCAGGACATTCTCGGAGAAAGGAACCAAGGTGCGTGGCAGAGAGGATAAGGCGCAGCTCTCTGGAAACTCCATCCACTTGGGCATCTTGGTGAACAAGGCCAGTAGAAGGTGGAGACCACTTGGGTTTGGGGGGATCTGAAAAGACAATTCTGCCAGGGGAAGTTGAATGGAGCCTTTCATTTATTCATGGATGGCTTGGCCAGAATTCTTGGGGTCTCACAGGAAGTGGGTTACTAGGCAACCACATCCCCGATGATTGGAGAAGACACTTGTTCATCACAGGAGTCAGTGGGACTCAGGGCACCATGTTTTTTACCTCATGGGGGGACCGAGACCCTGGATGGGAAGCACAGGGAAGCAGAAAAGCCTTTAATTACTGCCTGTCCATGTCCCCATGGACCTCGGAATGGGTAGACACAAGGTGCCCATAGGCAGGAGGTGGACACTGTCCTCCCAGGACTCAGAACACAGAGGTCCCACCTTAGCAGAGGATGGCAAGGAGGCTCTCCGGGGATTCTGTGGAGAAAGATAGGTTAAACAAGGGTATCCATTTCCTAGGATTGTTGTAACAAAGCACCACAAACTGGGAGGCTTAAAACCACAAAAATTTATCATCTCTCAGTCCTGGGGACCAGATGTCTGAGGTCAAGGTGTCCCAGGGCCGCGCTCCCTCCAGAGGCTCCAGGGGAGGGTCCTTCCCGCCTCTCCCAGCTTCCGGGGGCTCCAGGCATCCCTGGGCTCGTAGCCGCGTCCCTCCTGTCTCTGCCGCCGTCTTCCCGGGGCTTCTCCTCTGTGTCTGGGTCTCTCCTCTTCTGTCTCTTGGAAGGACCCTGTCATCGGATGTAGGGCCACCCTCCTCCAGGAGGACCTCATCTCAGACCCTTCCCTTCATCACGTCTGCAAAGACCCTGTTTCCAAATAAGGTGTTGTTCCCAGCAACCAGGGATTAGGACGTGGGCATGTCATTTTGGGGGTTGGGGGGAGGGCACAATCCCTCTCAGTCCAGCCCGTAAGCAGAGCTCTGGGTCTTCCCTCCTTCCACCTGGTTTCCGTGACCTCCCCTCTCTGCGTCCAGGAGCTGTGCTTGCCCGATGCATTCCACGAGCCACAGGACAGGATGGGGAGTCGCTAGCCTGGCCCCAGCCCTTCAGGATTATCGTGTTAGAGACTCCCCCATCCTGTTAGCGCCCCACCCAGATTGCATTAGCAGCGGCGGCCCTTGCAAATGTGATGAGAGACTCGTACATGCAGAATGCACATGGCTAATCCGATTTTGCAAATTATATTACTCGTTGGAGGAACAGGTTTTCCGGTGATAAAACAGATAAACACCAGATACAGTGCCTGCCAGGGCAAAATCATATCCCGTTCTGCCTCAGGGTGAGGCCGGGCCCAGGGTGCCGGCCCACGCCAGACACTCACCAGGGACAGGATGGATATGACAGCTCTGTAGGCACCTCTGTGCACAGGGTCACCTGTCAGAGGATGAGTAAGAGGGTCTCGGCTGTCTTTGCAAGGAGGAGACTTTGGGCTCACCCCGTGGAGATTCTGCTGGTAGCAGGGTCACCTTTGGGTCACCACCTCCTGGGTGAGCCCGCAGTGGAGAATTTATCCTCACCCAAAGCACGGTGGCCTTTGCCCTCAGCTCCTAAGAGGTCACCTCCAAGCCCTCAGAATGCCCTGCCCTATGGGAATTTCTTTGCTCATCTGGGGGCTTCTGGCCAGGTAGAGAGAGACAAAGTGATTCACCGTCGGGGCCTCGGGTCATGTGGAACCTGTTGACGTCTGGGACAGCTGGAGGCTGAGTTAGCTACGTAGATGGGCAACAAGGTTGACGTGATGGAGCCTCAGTGAAGACCCTGGACCCCAAGACGCAGGGTCTCCCCTGGGTGGCCTTAGCCAGTGAGCACTGTCGCATCACCGTCAGGAGATGACGTCATCCCAGCCCCACCGGGAGGGGCCCCCTGGATGGTCCAAGCTTGGACGCCTCCTGGACCCTCCCCATGCCCCCCTTCCCTTGGCTGGGTTTCCTCTGTATCCTTTCATCCTAACACATGACAATCATGAGTATAAGGGCTTCTAGAGAATTCTGTGAGTCATTCCTGTGCATTTGCAAACCTGAGGGTCATCTCCGGGACCTTGGACGTTGCAGCTGGTGTCAGAAACGCGGGCAGTGTGGTGTGGAGTCCTCCCTACCTTGGTGGTCAGCCCCCTGAGGACATCCCCACCACCATCCAGCACCCCTCTGATGGGGTCATTTTTCAGCCAACACGACCGTCCAAATAAAAACCAAACTTCAGAGCTCAAGATTAAGGATGCCACCAAGCCTCCGAATCCAGTATGAGGGCTTCTTGGGGATGGGTTCACAGGCCCCAGAGGAGGTGGTCCCAATTCTTTGTAATTCTACTTCTGTGCACAGTGGGAGGGAGGGGGGGCATGTTTCCAGTGTGGCTGAGAGACGCCGAGACCCAGTTCCTAGTGGGACCTGGTGGGTCCCAGTTAACGCACCTCAACGTGGAAGTGATGCTCACTGAAGTTATGGGAAGCCAAGGATTCGAGGGATAACCCACCTCCTTAAAATGCTGGTACCCACAGCCACCATGGATGGGGAACTTCTCTTCTCTTTCCTGGAGAGGAATCTCCACTCGGTGTCCTTAGAAGCAACAGGACAGAGGCATGGAGGTGACACTCCGGCCTCCTTGGGGTGCTGCTGTCTGCAAGGTTTGGGGGAGCAGGTCCTGTAAGACTCTGAACGTGCTGCAAGAGTAAACCCTTGAAGTTGTGTATTTAGCAGGTGGGCATCTTTCGTGCCCCAGGTGCGTCCAGGAACTCACGTGCTCTTAGCGTAAACCAAACAGAGGCACGTGAGCAGGAAAGGCCTCAGATGGTGCAGGGCAGGTTGAAGCAGTTATGGGGTTAGGGGGTCCCTAAGAATCTTCTTAGGGTGTAGAGGGTGGAGAAAGCCCCCCAGGAGACGTGACAAGTAAGCCAGGACACAGGTGCCCACCCGCAAGGAGGAGGGAGCCTTCGGGAGGGTGAGGAATAGAGGGAGACTGGAGGGGAAAGAGGCTGGGGGTGCTCCAGAGCTGGGGAACACCGTGGGGTGTGGGTGAGATTGAGGAGAGGCGGTGGGGGGTCACAGGCAGGTGGACGACCCCGTAACCCACCCAGAGGTTCGCTTTGTGTTACAGATGGAAACCTGGGAGGACGTCAGGGCAGGAAGTGATGTGCTCTGATGTCGTTGGCTGTAAAGCTTCGCTGGCCCCATCATGGGAGCCGTCAGCAGGTGGGAACAGGGCAGGTGACACCACAGTCCCAGACTGGCAGGCAGGCAGGTGCGGCCAAGTGGAGAGACTCGGACGGGGGTTCAGACGAAGGGGGATGCTTGCTCATCCTCGGATCCTAGGATCTTGTCTGCAGAGCAAGGGGGTGCTGGATGCCAGTTCAACGATGGACCAGTAGGGAGAGACGCCTACTGGGGGGGCTGCAGGAAGTACTGCTGGGCCATCTGGGGGGCCCCAGGCTCAGCGATGACACCCTGTACCTGACCATGAAGCTAAAGGGTACAAGGACACCCCAAGACTTGGGCTAGGTGTCCCCGAGGGTGGCTGGCAGAAGCACAGCTGGGAAAACAGGCAGTATCAGGTGGTCTCCCCATGCCGTCCATAAGCACAGCTCCACACAAGAGCCTGGAGACTCAGGATGACTGTCCAGATGGCCTGAGCTCCGGGTGCCTCTGGGCAGGGGGAAGCCCAGCTGGGGATCCGGAGGGGTCATGGTCTGAGCCGCACCAACAAAATGGGGGCCTGAGGCTGTGACAGGTCCAGGGTCCCCTTGGGCACCTGCAGGAACTTGGGCAAAATGGAGCCAGCTAAGGGGGGGAGGAGGGGGGGGGACCAGGGGCGCCCCGGACCTGGAGGGTGCAGCAGAGCTGGGCAGGTTAGACCAGCACCCTAGGGAGATCCCTTCTTGCCCACATACACTGAACCCCAATAAGACCACATGTTCTGGGCTTCCCTGGTGGCGCAGTGGTTGAGAGTCCGCCTGCCGATGCAGGGGACACGAGTTCGAGCCCCGGTCCAGGAAGACCCCGCATGCTGCGGAGTGGCTGGACCCGTGAGCTTACGCGTCCGGAGCCTGTGCTCTGCAACGGGGGAGGCCACAACAGTGAGAGGCCCGCATACCGCAAAAAAAAAAAAAAAAGACCACATGTTCTGACACACACTTGGGAGGGGAAGCATATCTTCGAAGAATGTGTCTCTGAGCCTCCAAGCACTGACCTGATATGGCCCAGACGCCTGCAGGGGTTTAATCTCCACCCCAGGGTTTTGTGAATGAAACTCCAGGACTCTGTGCAGCCACCTGGACTACCCAGAGCCACCTGGGGGAACATGGGGACCTACCCGGAAGACGCAGATGCCACTCTGTTCCCTGTCAGAGAGCTCTTCTTGGCTGTGTGTGTGGTGAGGGTATGTGTGTGTGTGCATGTGCAGGCATGTCTGTATAAGCGTGTGGGTACATGTGTGTATATAAGCGTGCGGTGCATGTATGATGTGTGTGAGTGAATGTATGTATAAGCATGTGGGTGCATGTATACATGTGTGTATGTATAAGTGTGTAGATGTTTGTGCAAGTGTGTAAGGATGCATGTGTAAGCCTGTGGGTGCATGTATAAATACATGTATAAAAGTGTGTGTTGTATGTATACATATGCATGGGTGTGCATGTCTATATATAACCCTGTGGAGGCATATAGAAGTGTGTATATTTGTGCCTGCATGTATGTATAAGCGTATGACTGTGTGTATAAGTGTGTGTTATGCATGTATGCATAAGCATATGGGCACACGAATACACGTGTTCATGTGTGTACACATATAAGCTTGTGGTCTGTGTGTGTTCGTGCATGTGAACGCATGTACAGGCCTGTGGGTGTACATATAAGTGTGTGGCTCTGTGTGTGTGTGTGTATGTGTGTGTGTGTGTGTATAAAATCCCTGATGTGACTATTCCTCCTCCCGGGGGCTGTGACTCTGAACCCCTTTGCGTTTCAGAGCCAACAAGGGTGGACGCTCAGTGTGGGCAGCGCTCCCAGACTCGGCCGCCATCGCTGTAGTTCCCTGCAGCCATGGAGCCCACCACAGGGGGTGCACGTTCTCCAACTGCGAAAACCTGAGCAGGGATGGGGCCGTCTTCCCATCCCCTCCTTTCTAATGGACAGTCCCATCTGGGGGCCTGGGGGGTGGGCAAAGTTCGGTCTCCCTGCTGGTTGACTTAACAGCATGTAGCAGATTTAGGACTGACCCCAGAACAGGGCAGCGTGAAGGGCCACACGCCGCCCTCCAAGAAACTCAAATATGCAGCGTCCATAAAACGGTCCCTCGAGGAAGAGGCACGATCCGGGCTGGCAGACGCGGGTCTCTGTTCAAATGTAAACAGGCCCATAAACATGCAAATCTCGGAGGGCGGAGAGAAGCCTTTTCAGCTGGAGGAAGCCCTTGGGGGCTCAAGGCTCCCCTGCGCCCCTTCCCGCGCACCGGGCCGACTCCCAGGTGCTGCCACGTCGGCCCCTCACGTGCTGGGCGTGGGGGGCGGGGCTCAGCTCTTCCCCGTGGCCACCCGCCGCGGCCACGGCCCACCGGGGGAGCCCACTCCTTAACGCGATGGTGACCTTTGGCACACTGGCCGCAAAGGAGTGCATTTTCAGACCTTCATCCTGATGCCGTCAGAGGAGGTGAGAGGTCCCATCCTTCATTCGCTGCCGACGAACTGCGTTGCTCGGGGTCCAGACCGGGTTTCCTGAATTCCGTCCTTCGGCGGGGCAGCTGCGTGGGACCCTAGCGGGATCCACAACGCCCCGCTCGGCCCGCCCGGCCGGCCCTTGGGCGGGGACGGGGGATGCGGCCGGGGACACAAGGGCAGGGCCCCCTGCCCCCCACTCAGGGTCCCATTCAAAGTCTCCCCGCTTCCAATTAATTTCCGCGTCATCCCCAAATTCAATTAGATGGGGACCCCGTGTAAGGGAAGAAAGCGGCCGACGTCCCATCTTGACAAATTGCTGTGCTTAGCGGCGCGTATCCCGCTGCGGTGTTGAGACTTGTTAATCTTCTCACTAATTCTCAATTACCGTAAAATGAAGCCATAAATCACGCGGACAGGGGATCGATGCAAACGTTGTTTTCTGGGTGATTGGCAGCTTCCCCAAAGGTTTTCTGTAAGTTGGTTTAAGGTTACCGGTTCTCTGAGGGGAGGGGACGGTGGTGGGTACAGAGGGGAGCAGGGGAGGAGAGATGCAGCTCCTCTCCGGGGACCTGGACTTCCGCTCCCCAACCCGGGCCCCCGGCCTTGGGGGACCCAGCGGAGGGACAGTGACAATTTCAGACCATCAGACACCCAATCCTTCTCCCTTTCGTACCTGCTGTAGCAAATGAGAAACAAATTAAATTTCACTCCACTCTCTCCGCAGAAACCATTTAAATTTTTCATGGAAACTAAATTGTCCCCAGACAAATAGCCCCCGATTGTATGAAAATATACTGCAGCGCTGGGGACAGAAATAAATTTGTGTCACTCCGGATATGCCTTTCTCTGTAATGTCATTCACCGCGGCCGATAAATGAGGCGCCCTCGGAACACAATGGAGAGATGGGCTTCGGGGGGTGCGGACCCCGCCGTGTCCCCCTCCTCCACGGTAGGGGCAACCTCATCGCGTTCCTGTTATTAATTTGCAGCCCCGGTATTACATTCATGAGACCAAGATTGAAATGTAAATGAGACGCACGCACACACACATGTCCTCGCTGGAGGAGACTCAAGAGGAACTTGAACACAGCTATCCTTCGCTGAGACGGGGCGCCCAGCGCATCAGTCGCCATGCGAGGGGTCCCCGGGGGCATGGCTGCTACCTGTTGTCCCAGAGCAAACAGTGCTCCCTGTCCCCCCTCCCTCTCTGGCCCCACCGATGCCTCTGGTATGTAAATGCCCTTGTTTTGGGGTTTCTCTGTCATTTCCATATATCTCATCCCAGCCACCCCCCCACTCCCCCATTTGAGGGTGAGGGGGTGACAGATGGAGGACGCCAAGGCTTCCTGCCTGGGTCTCCTGGAGAAACAGGGTACACATCTCACCTGCTTCCACGAGCCCCCAGGGGCTGCGAGCCTCACTGATGACCTTCTGTTTTTGTTTTTTTTTTTAATTTATTTCTGGTTGCATAGGGTCTTTGTTGCTGTGTGCGGGCTTTCTCTAGCTGCGGCCAGTGGGGGCTACTCTTGGTTGCGGTGCGCGGGCCTCTCATTGCGGTAGCTTCTCTTATTGCAGAGCACGGGCTCTAAGCGTGCGGGCTTCAGTAGTTGTGGCTCGCGGGCTCTAGAGCGCAGGCTCAGTAGCTGTGACCCATGGGCTTAGTTGCTCCGCGGCATGTGGGACCTTCCCGGACCGGGGCTGGAACCCGTGTCCCCTTCATCGGCAGGCGGATTCTTAACCGCTGCGCCACCAGGGAGGCCCTGACCTTCTGTTTTAATTCAGCAGCTCAGCCGACTGCCCCAGAGCAAACAAAGACGCACCGGGGTCCAACGTGAGGACTGACTGCCGGCCAGCTCCACCCCATGGCAGGAAGGACCCCGGTGAGGGGTATGACCCACACCCGGCAGAGCCAGCCAGGGTCACCAGGACTCAGGAACGTAGGTGTCCCCTGCTGAGGTCACCGCCAGCTGTGGCCACGAAGCACAGTCTCCCGTTTCAGGGTTTCTGACCTGGGAGTCAGTTCTGTGGGTTTAGGGAATAGAGCAGCGGCATTTGGAGTCCGGAGGCCAGGTGCTAACCCAGGGGCTCACCATCCTCGTGGGGAGGTGGGTGGGGAGTTTGGCTCAGAGGTCCGCACATGTCCCTCTGCTGAGGCTGAAGGTCCACCCGGTGCCCACATGGGAATCCGGCTTCCCCCTCCCTCCACCCTCAGGACCCGCGGCTCTCCGTGCTCCCGACTTGGCTTGGAGGGATCACAAACCCCCCCCCCGGCCCTGTCCCCCACAGAGCCGGAGGGACCCCAGCCCGGCAGCCACAAACCCACGCAGGCACTTGGCCACTGCTGGATTCTCAGAACCACCCTCCAGGGGAGGTCCTCTGCCCGTTCAGTGTCAGGAAGTTAAGTCATGAAGACCTTGAGTCCCACATGCCCGGGTTCCTGGAGCGGCCACGGGAGGGACAGGAGTCTAACCCAGGCCATCCTAGGCCATCTTGTCCTCTGCAGTGCAGCTGAGCCACATATTCCTAAAACTCAGGTTTCACGGACAGGTAATCAATGGGGATCTGTCAGGACCGCAGGGTTTGTACAAACCCCACGGCCTCACGTGCACACAGACGCACAGACCTCCGTAGCAGGTACACCTGAGCTGCACCTGGCACTGCAGCCTGCTGACCTTAGGACAGGTGGACCCCTTAGGTGGCCCCTCTTAGGACTGGATGATGCAGGGGACCCCTCAGAGCCACGACCCTTTACTCTTGTAACAGTGGAAACGGAGTCACCCCCAAGAGGCACTCAGCCTGTCACCTGCTCTCTCCCCAGCCACGCCCCACAGACCGATTGCTACAAAGGGTGAGCTCGAGAAACACATGGTCAAACCAATGGACAAACCTGGCTTCCAGGGGAATTTTGGAGGGTGGCACTGTTTTTTTTCCATCCCAGTGTGGATGCTCTGCTCCTCACGTGTTACCTGCATGGATATCCACGGTGGCGGTCATCAGCACACTTGTGCAGACACTACCCAGGTGTGTCTTAACCCCTCCACGTGCCTGCCTGGCAGTGACTACACGGAAAGGTGCCCCGGGCAGGGTTTGAAGGGTCTCAGGGTTGGAAGAAACAAATTCACACTGAGCCAAGGGCACAAGGCAGGTGCCGGGGTGGGGAAGGGTCCCCTTCCGTGACAGGTGCTCTCAGCATCTCGTGGGGTAACCTGGTGGAGCTCTATGCAGGCATCCCCCCAAGGGGTGGTTTCTCTCAACAGCTCCCCCACTGCTTCCCAGGACCGCTGTACGGGGCGGTCAGCTCTGCCTCTTCAAGGGGGCCCCTTGCCTTTGCTTCCTCTTTTGCCTTCTCCGGAGGAGAGTAAGTTCAACTTGGCAGGACCTGTGAGGAAGCCTCACGTGCTGCGTGGAGCCGGATCGGGGAAAACCACGCAACTTTATGGGTTAAAAAAGCTGTGATTCCCCCGCCCCCCACCATGCATTTGGTCCCTGAGATTTTATTTAGTTCTGAACTCTAGAGGCAAAGAGAAGGGTACCACTTATCACACTCTGAAAAAAAACCACAGTGTATATTTTAGAGCTGTTTTAGATTCATAGCAAAATTGCGAGGAAGATACAGAGATTTCCCACCCAGCCACAGCCTCCTCTTACCCACCAAAGAGATGCATTTGTAATCAATGAATCTACATGGACACGTCATCATCACCCAAGGTCCAGAATTTATAATAGGGTTCACTCTTGATGTCGGACATTCTGTGGGTTGGGACAAATGTATAAAGACAGGGATCCACCATTAGAGCATCACACAGAGTAGTCTCACTGCCCTAAAAATCCTCTGTGCTCCACTGTTCATCCCTCCCTCCCCCAGCCCCTGACAACCACTGATGCTTTTTCTGTCTCTATAGTTGTGCCCTTTCCAGGATGTCAGAGAGGTGGAATCACACAGTCTGTAGCCTTTGCTCATTGGCTGCTTTCACTTAATACTATGCATTTCAGGTTCCTCCCTGCTTTTCCATGGCTTCGCAGCTCATTTCTTTTTAGTGCTGAATAGTGTTCTACTGTCTGGATAGACCACAGTTTATCCATCACAAACTGAAGCGCATCTAGATGGTTTCCAAGTTTTGACAATTGTGAATGAAGCTGCTATAAACATCCGAGTGCAGGGTTTCGTGTGGACGTAAGTTTTCAGCTCTTTCAGGTAAATACCAAGGAGCATGATTGCTGGATTGTGTCACCCTCATTTTTAAGAGACATAATCAAACAGGAGTAACATGCACGGCCCAGAGAGATTTATTGGGGGGATATAATGAAAAGTGTGTCCCAAAGTAATGAAATCACCATGAGACGTCCTTCAGCCCCACAATAGTTTAGGACCCCAGGTTATTCATATGAAGACAGAATAAAGGCTTCTATGGGGATGCCAGTTGGGGACGCCAAGATGGTAAGGATTCCTGGGGTTTCCAGCTGCTGCAGCCACAGGTAGGCTAGGAGACGTCGATATGGTTCATTCTTAGGCCCAACTTAGGCAGCTCTGGATGTTCCAGGATCCTGGGGTACTCGCTGTCTCACCCAGATTTTGACCATTTCACCCCCAGCTGGACAGGAGAAAAATCTAAGGACTGCAAACCCACCCTTATGTATTTCATTTATTTTCTAGATTGATGCGGTACATTGTTAACCATTCAGGAAGTTTCTAGATTTTTCTGGACCATCTCCATTTTTCCTGGCTTTGATGAGCTTGGATAACTCAAATTGTGAGCCACCCTCCAAAAGCCAAGCTTAATGATTGTTGTAAGGATGTGGCGATTCTGCTCCTCCGCAGATACCCAAAAAGTGGAAAACTGGGATTCAAGCAGATACCTGCATATGCATTATTCACAGAAGTCATAAAAGTGGAAACAGCCCCCACGTGCCCCACACTGACAGCTTTTCTCCTTCGGAAAATCGGAGCCAGTGGAAAAGGGCAGAAGCTGTTTCACTGCTCATCAAAATGGTATGAGGTCCCCAGAGATGGAAACAACCCAAGCGTCCACGGATGGAGGGATGGATGGACGGATGGACGGATAGATGGATGGATACACATCACGGGGTCCCTCCACACCATGGAATGTGACTCAGCCGTGAAAAGGAGGGAAGCTCTGACACAGGCTACCGCGTGGACGGACTTTGAACACACGATGCTCAGTGAGAGAAGCCAGACCCAGAAGGACACACAGTGTGTGATTCCGTTGATACAAAACGTCCGGAACGGGCCAATCCACAGAGCCAGAAAGTAGGTTCAAGGTTACCAGGGGCTGGGGGAGGGGGATGGGGGGGGTGACAGCTCATGGGGTCAAGGGTCCTGTGTGGGGTGACCAAAAAGCTTTGAAACTAGATCGTGGTAGTGCTTGCACAGCATTGTACGTGCATTTTAAGCCACAAAATTCGAGGTGGTGAAGGTGGACTTTATGTTTTATCCATATATATATATATGTTTTACCCCCAATTTTAAACCCTGTGATCTTCACTCGCCAAGGCCCATATCCAGGTCCAGGTAGTTGCTACGACTTCCCAGAAAAAGAATAAAGCTGGGACCACGGGACAAGAGGGGCGGCTGTGAGGTCACAGGTGTGTAGGTGGGAGAGAGAGGCAAGTTGGTAGCTTCTCACGCCGGGGCACCTCCACCTTCACCCTACTTCATGATTCCGCTTGGGAAGCCCTACGTTAATCCCATAGCTTCTAGATAACCTGCCCATCTTCCTGGGGCAAAGAGGGTCTCACCCAGGGCGGAGGCGGAAGGAGCCTCAACGAGTCGGTATAGCCAATTCACGGTAGAGACCCTGATGTGTCCAGGCACCACCACACTGCCCCACACAGACACCATTGTCTCCATTCTCTGTGCCTCCAAATATCTTTTTAATTGCTTATCAAATGGATAATTATTGTATCGTAAAATCTTCAAAGCCACCCCCCCACCCCGTTCCACCTAGTCAGGCGGACGATGTTTTATACGATGATGTATCACGATGGATTATGCTAATCGGCTTGTTAATAGCCCTTAAGAGCATTAAAATCCACCAGCCCCCTCGGATGGACCGGGGAACGTTTTTTTTTTTTTTTTTACCCAGCAGAGAGGCTGCAGCCGTCACGACAAGGCCGGTAAATAATGGCAGACTCTCCCAAGACTAAAGAAATACTCCGTTAAATTATTTATACATTCATCAAAAATACAGTCGTGCCGACGTATCAGTAGCTCATCACTAATTGTTTTATGGATTTGTGATGAATCACCGATCTGGACGGTGAACCGCCTGCTTTCTTTTCCCTCAGCCTATTATGGGTCCCTCCCAAATCCTGTTTTCTCAGCTGGATATCGAGTGACTGACCATTGGAGGTCTGGCAAAGAGGCAGGAACGTGGGGCAGCCCTGGTGTCAATTTCCACGTTCAAACAGAGCTCCATTTCCGCACAGAGTCCCACAGTGAGGATGGGGCTTTCCTTTTGGCGACATTTCCTACATTTGCTGCTCTGAGTTATTCGGAGGTGCGTGTTTGTATACAATTCTTCATGCCAAAGTGCTCCAAGTGATGTTCCATTGTTTTTGGTTTTTCTCTTTGAATTCACAGCCTTCCCGAGTTGAACAGCACGATGCCGTGAGCATGCCAGGTGGAGGATGTGAACGGGGGTGGCCCAGACGCTGCCTCTGATGGTCCACAGCCCGGAACCCTCTCCACCACCTTCTTCCCTACTTTTGCCACCTGTGAGTGAAAAGAAAAAAATTTCAGCACAAAGCAGCCACCCGAAAGCTCGCTCTGCCCATCCTTCCCATGGGGGCTGGGAAACAGGCTGTCTCGGAGGTCTCCCATTCATCCCCTCGGTGAGGGAGGGATTCTCACCCTAGGTGGCAGGAATGACATGATGCAGGACACCCGACACTGGCCAGATGTGGTTGGTGACCGTTTACTAGCTTCACATGCTCACAGCCCCAGGGGAGGACACCTGTGGCCACAAAGGGCCCCATAAAGGTTACACGTGAGAACAGAGTGAATCCCCAAAGACTTAGGAGGCAGGCTTTCCAGTAACAACAGGGTGGAGGTGACCCCTGGTTCCTGGCGGTGGCCCCAGGCTCCACTTGTTTGGATAATCCCCTGGGGTGGCAGGAAACAGAAACCCATCCATTTGGGATAAACAAGCAGTGCGCTTGGTCCCCAAGACAAGCCGGGGTGCTTGGCTGGGGGTCCTCCTCCAGGGGAGCTGCGTGGGGAGGAGACCTCACAGGTAGACCACTGGGACCCTTCCAGTTTCCCCCAAATGTCAAGGCTGATCATAATAGAGGGGTCTATTTTAGGTCTCCCCTGACACACAGCCCAGCGCAAGGAGCAGTGAAGGTTCTCAGACCATGATGTTATAGGAAGACACACCTAGGCTCCATCTTTGTTTCTTTTTTTTAAACTTGTAATTTTCTATTGGAGTAGAGTTGACTTACCATGTTGTGTTAGTTTCAGGTGTGCCACAAAGAGAGTCAGTTATACATGTACATGTGTCTATTCTTTTTCAAATTCTTTTCCCATTTAGGTTGTTACATAATATTGAGCAGCGTTCACTGTGCTCTATGGTAGGTCCTTGTAGGCTCCACCTTCTTACCTCCTGGAGCCCAGCAGTGCCATGTGTTGTGGGCATCGGGACCCACGTGGGGAGGACAGGGTGCCTCCACGGGGCTAATAGGAAGAGTTTGACCATGAGGCAAAGATGTGGGTGGAGCTCAGGATGGGGGAGACGGTGGGGAACCCCAGGAAAGTAGCACTGGGCATGTTTCCATCTTGGACCGGAGGTGGCAGGTGAGGGCTTTGTTTCCAGTGGCTGGAGAGGGAGCTGTCTGGAGACGGCCCCCTGAGAGGATGGCCAGCTACGGGGGGTTAACTGCCTGCCAGATTGCAGGCAGCTCCTCCCTCCCTGCTGTCTTCTCTATGGCTCCCTAGTGACCAAAGCCAACCAAAGCCAGAGTTGCCGAAGCCCCCAGCACGCTCCCCATATAGGTCAGCCCCAAGCACAGAGCAGGACAGGGAAGGTGGCCATGGGTCTGGAGCGGCCCCGGAAAGTGAGCCGCACAAGGATGCTGAGTACCTGCCCTTGTTCATCCCTGATTATTGATAGACTGATAGGTCGATTGATCGAATACAGGGCAAACACTATTGCCAGTGATGTAAGGATGAGAAAACATGGGTGGCCTGGGTGACCAGGTGTCACACTAGGGAGTTTTAGGGCAGAGGCCATTCTGTAGGGAGCTACTCTGTATGATACTGTAATGATGGACCCATGCCATCATATATTTGCCCAAACCCATGGGATGGACACCACCAAGAGTGAGCCCGGATGTAAACTACGGGCTTTAGTTAATAATAATGCATCAATATTGGTGTGTCAACTGTAGCAAAAGTAGCACGCACGCTCAAGATGTTAATAGTGTGGGAAAATGTGGGCAGGGAGAAGGGATACTCAGTATTTTCTGCTTGACTTTTCTATAAACCTAACAGTGCTCTAAACAGTAAAGGCTGAGCATTACAGAGACGAAGAAACAAGCATGGTAACCCCTCTGGGGGTGCCTACAATCTGGTGGGGAGGTGGATAAAGAAGCAATCGAAATATGGTGTACAACCTGGTGTGTGTGTGTGTGTGTGTGTGTGTGTGTGTGTGTGTGTGTTTTAGAATTACTCCTCTTTGTTTTTCAGTGTCCAAAACATGGCAGTCTTTTTGTAGGAGATAAGGTAAATCATTACTGTAAAGCATTTTTCAAATCAATTCTGGGTTCTTGATATCCACGCTTAAAAAGATTTTGGACAATAAAATACCATTATTGTCTACTAAAATGTACCCATGTGACTTAGAAAGTGAATCCATATACTCTTTATCTCCTCTTACGAACTTTCATCAGGAAGATATTTTCATTTTTTTTAGTTTTGTATCTTCTGATTGGCTACAGCTAAGTTTATTCCTCTTTAATTTTCAGAATTTTTATTGGAGTCCAGTTGATCTACAGTGTTGTGTCAGTTTCAGGTGTACAGCAAAGTCAGTCTGTTATACATAGACATAAATATATCCAATGGAAATGGACAAAGTTCAGGGAAAGAGAAAAGCTGTCCCAGGCGATGGGGAATTTCTCTACCGGAGACGCCCAGGAAAGGCGGAGTATCCACCTTAAAGAGAAGTTGGTCAACGCGTCTCAGAGAAAAGGGAGATGACCAGCCAACCTCCAAAGCAGACCCCCCCATGGCACCTTCGTGAATCTGTCCCCCTACCAGGAGAGCAGACAACAGCTTCCCTTGCTCTGCAGCGGGCTGGTCTCCATGCCCGGAGGTGAGGCACTCCACGCTGGGATATCCAAGGCGCTCCCCACTGAGAAGCCTTGCAGAGGACCCCTGGCCGGGATGTAGAACAGGTACACTCCCACAGTAGACTTGAGCAGCGTGCCTCAAATTAGAACAGCAGCTCAGAGGAGAGGCGAAATCCTCCAAAGATCACAGCGTCTTCCCCATCATTATAATAATATTGCACTGCTCACCTTCAAAGCGCTCTGCAGACGCGGGCTAATCAATTAAACATGCTCTTATCTTTTCTGATTGGAGTCCTGCTATGTGGGTCAAAAAGGCAGGACAGCGTTCCCCCGAATGAAGAATCTTAAAAGGAAATGCAGACGTGCATCTATTCTGAATTTCGCTGGATGTGAGTGCTGTCAGCGGACTAAAGTCTGTTATCAAAAAAAAAAAAAAAGATCCTGCAAGAGGGTTTTGGGCGGTGGTGGTGGTTTTATGAGTTTATTTTGAGTTGTCGTTTTCCACGAACCAAGGTGAGTTCTGGAGGAATATATCCCCGCAAAACAAAAATCTCTTTGGTCCGTGAGTGGACCATCAGCCCTCTCAGTGTGAATAAGACTTCTCTCTGCTCCTCATGCTCTTCTATTTGATTTAGCGTCTAAATCTCTTCATAATGTAAATATTCTCTGTTATCTTAAAGGACAACAGAGGCCACTTCTTATGATGGGGACCAATGGACACAGAGACACTCTGCTGTTTTTCACATAATTGCAAAGATGTTTGGTAGCCTGCCAACATAGACCTTAGCTTTGGTCCCCACCCCCATACCCACCGCCATGGCTTGTTTCTAAGAGAGCAGTTTTAAACCAGGTCTGAGGACCTGGTTGGGGAGATTTCATGGATCTTCTGAAGTAAAGTGACCATAGTCTTTGCCAGGGATGCTCCAGCAACTCCAGAGAACACCAAGAAACCTCCAGGTGATGGTCCTTTCCTCCCCTGAGGCAAATGGGTGCAACCATCCACGTGAGGGCTGGGCAAGCCATCAGGAGGAGACCCATGGAGTACATGCAGAGTTCTCACTTTAGGAATCTTTGAGAGGTTCTGGAGAGTTGAGTGTGCCCCCGGGGATATCCTGACTGGGTCTCCAATATCCTTCCCACTACCCTGTAAGATAGGCATCATTGCCATCTCCATTGAATTGATCCTACCTCAGGGATTGATGGAAATTTAATTTGTATGGAGACTTTAAGGGGGACACGCCCTCCAAATAATCATCCAACCTTGATTGTGACCTTTTTTTTAATCCAGTGTTAACTGTGGACAAGGAATATAGGGTAGCCAAGAATTGGAACCACGTCTGATCTATAGCAACTCTTTGTCTGACCTATACCTCCATTCTGCAGGTAGTCCTTGAGTATAGGTGTTCAAGACTCGCTCTCAAACGCATGTGAGGGAATCCTAAATGGGAGGACCAGAAGGAGACCTAGAACACGCCCATGTTAGAATACGCTGCTCTGTTGAGTACCATACACCCAGACGAGTACACACACCGCAACCGTACGCCCTGATGAATCACCGCAAAGTACGCACACCTGTGTAACCGCCTCCAGGACCAGCACACCTGTGTAACCGCCTCCAGGACCAGCACACCTGTGTAACCGCCTCCAGGACCAGCACACCTGTGTAACCGCCTCCAGGACCAGCACACCTGTGTAACCGCATCCAGGACCAGGACACCTGTGTAACCGCCTCCAGGACCAGCACACCTGTGTAACCGCATCCAGGACCAGGACACCTGTGTAACCGCATCCAGGACCAGCACACCTGTGTAACCGCATCCAGGACCAGCACACCTGTGTAACCGCATCCAGGACCAGCACACCTGTGTAACCGCATCCAGGACCAGGACACCTGTGTAACCGCATCCAGGACCAGGACACCTGTGTAACCGCATCCAGGACCAAGCCAGGCTGTGAGATTCATGCACGCTATCATGCCCTGCGTGAGATTGTTCATTGCCAAGTAATATTCCATTGCAGGAATACACCATGATATATTTATCCATTCTACCATTGACTGAGGAGTTGGTTCCAGTTTGGAGCCATTACAAATTATTCTGCTATGAAATTTCTTGCACAGGTTTCCAGGGCACTGGTGCATGCCTTTCCACTGTGTACACACCTAGGAGCTGGATTGCCAGGGCACAGACCCTGTGTACACTCAACTTTAGTAGATATACACCCATGGTTTCCCAAAATGATCAAACCAACCTACAGTCTTTCAGCAGCCCTGGAAAGCTCCAGTGGCTCCATAGCCCTGTCAACACATGCTACTGTCTGTCTTCTTCATTTTAGCCATTCTGGTGGGAGTGTGTTGACTTTACTCTGTGATTTTAGCCTGTCTCTCCTTGTTTACCACCAATGCTTTCATTTGAAAGAGGTGACATCCAGTTTTCTAGTTCCATAGAAAATTTGTGACAAAGTCAAGAGCAATGTCCTAATTTTCCTAACTCGGCGACTTCTTCATGGCACCCACAAAACCATCACGATGTTTGTATTTTCTCTCTGTGTTGTACACGCTGCCGTTATTCCTCTTTGTGTCCACCAAATCTTTTTGCAGGACCCTCCATAGACCATCAGAATAAAACCGTGACCTAAAGAAACAAAGGCAGTGCCTACAAGCCGTTAGATGGACAGAGATTAAAACGGTGGTTGAGTTTGTCCAATCCACACTATTTTTCTTCCATTTCCCAAATACTCTTTTTCTCCTTAATGGTAAGAGAAACTCTCTGCTGAGCTGGAGATGGGCAGAATCGAAAACTCCGTGATGCTCTAGTCCATGGGTATACCGTTCCCCTAGAGTGGGCCAAGAGGGGAGTGACACCCCTCTTCACCTCAGGAAGATCAGCATTCATCACAGGGGTTGTAATGGGTTGAAAGGTGCCCCCCAAGATATGTTCAAATTCTGACCCCCGGTGTCTGTGAATGGGACCTTATTTGGAAATAAGGTCTTTCTGCAGTTAACTGTAGTTAACTGAAGGAACTTGGGATAAGGTCATCCTGGATTAGAGTGGCCCTAAATCCAAGGTGTCCTTATAATAAGAAAAGAGGACCCATAGAAGCACACACAGGGGAGAAGCCCATGTGACAACTGAGGCAGAGATGGGGGTGATATTTCTACAAAACAAGGAATGCCAAGGATTGCTGGCAGCCTCCACAAGCTGGGAGAGACACCTGGGATGGATTCTCCCCTGGAGCCTCCGGAAGAACCGACCTTGCCCCACACATTGGTCTCAGAGGTCTGGTCTCCAGAATGGTGAGAAGGTACATTCCTGTTGTTTCAAGCCCCTAGTTTGTGGTCATTTGTTACGGCTGCCCCAGGACACTCCTGCAGAGATCTTGGGTCTGGGTGTGCCAATACGGTGACAGGATGGTTCTGGGGGAGAACAGGGTCACGCACTGGTGAGGTACCAGCTTGCTCGTGGGTAAAGCAGAGACTGCTTCCACGAGGGTGTCAGGAGCTACTCAAGGCCAATCAGGCAGCGAGAGGGATGAAGCCCGCTGTCTCCTCTCATTACGGCCAGGAAACGGAGGCTGTGATATCTCCAGGAGCACCCTCCAAAGCAAGCCCCTGCCTCTCATCTCTCCCACATTATGAATAAAAACATGAAATTAGTTTTATGTCAGAAGAACAACCCCTAAGACACTTGTAACTTATAATTATGATTTCTAAGCTGTTTGCCTTGTCAGTATCAAGAAATTCACAGCCCAAGACCTCCTGAGGTTTATGGGCTCAGACGCTCTGCACTAGCTGCGGAAAATTAACCGTGAGTCTCTCATCTACATTCTGATCTATTAACAACCGGGAGAAGCAGCAATGAAGAAATGGACTCCCAACCAGGGGAGCCCATGGCCACGCCCGGAAGCTGAGTCCAGCACAGAGTCCATGGAGGCGTCTCCTCCGAGGGCCACGTCTACCCTTCAGCAAGGCTCCCATCACGCTTCCCGAGGTGACCATCTTTCCAGTCTCGGAAGACGGAGACAGGCGATGGAGTCATACCTTTGGAGAAACCATGCCAGCATAGCTGAGAGCTCGGTGGGTGTGCCTTGAAAGCACTAAGTCTGCTTGTCTGAAAACAGAGGTGCAGTCAAGTTCTGTTCTGGGTGCTGGTGGCACGGGTGTGCTTGTTTTGTAACAATCCCTGGAGAAGGGTGGCTGAGATGCCCTTTCTGGATGGAGGCTTCTTGCTCTCTCCACTTTATGGGGTTGCTTGCTAATTGGGTGCTCAGCACACCATGGGATGTCAGGTGCCACCAGCACATGGAAGGTAAAGAAAAGCTGAGAACCACCATCCAGCATCCTCTCCTAACCACAGTGGGTGAAAACCATGGCGATGGATATTCTTGAGTGGCAGGGCAATCCTACATGACTGACGTTCACAGTCGTCCTTTTCTTATCTCATCTTGAATGAATTAGGAATGAACGGTTGAATCGATTGACATTTCCTGGGACACCACTGGCCAGAAGCTCAGATCTGGAGGCCAGACCATCGACTTCACTCATGCATTCAAATCTTCTTTGCAGACCCAAGATACACCAGGTCCTAAAAGCCCAGATCAGAATAGGAACATCATTCTGATCCCTAAGTGTTGGCAGGAAAAGAAAATATGCCACAACCTACACTTGAGGGCTGAAAGGAATCATTGCTTCCCCACACACTGGGTTCGCTAAGACCGTTATTTCCAATCCAGTCAACCGTCCTAGGAGACAGGCATCCCCCGTCTACAGCTTATGACTGAGGAGAGTAAGTTGAAGAGTTGACCTGCCCAGAGGGTTGAGTTGGCAAGTGACAGAACCACAGCATAAGGTTGCCCTGGAGATGGGAGCTGACCCTGTCGGAGCTGCCTTGCTGGGAATGGGTTGAACCAGGACAGAAAGCCCAGGGTCCCAGCCTCACCACCAAACACTCCAAGGATCCTCAACTGTGGCTTACAGAGCCAAGCAACAGGCTACTCCTAGAGCAATCTCGTTTCCCCTCACTGACCCCACACACATACAGCAGAGTGCTGTGACCTTGCTTTAAGTCTGAGATCTCTGTGTGTAATGAATGAAGCACAAGACCTGCCCTTGAGTGTTGCTGCACTGCAGACTGAGGCAGGCACACAAGTGTGACCACAGAGGAGCTACCAGATGTCAGGTGGATCAGGAGGAAGTGGGTGTGTGAGCAATGAAAACCCTGAGAGGGGGAAGGAGGCACAGATGGGGCGGGTGGAGGGTCAAGTCGGCCCTCCAGGCACTGCTCAGGCTGCCGTCCAGAGTCCCAGCAGATCCCTGGCCCCAAAGCCTAACAGCAAATGTCCCTTCCCTGCTCAGGCCCGCATAGCTTGCTGTCTGCTCGCAGAATCAAATAAGAAATTTCTAGGTAGATAGGAAGTAGATAGTGGACATGGTGGCATCACATTATGAATAGACTTTGTAGCACTGACTTGGGAACTTTGGTTAAAATGGTAAATTTTATGTTATGCATATTGTACCACAATCAAAGATAGATAGATAGATAGATAGATAGATAGATAAATAAGATGGATGGATGGATAGATAGATAAATAGGGAGAGAGATGCATAGACGAGAGATACATATATACATACACAGATGATAGATGATAAATAAATAGATGATAGATAGACAGACAGATTTTATATATATACAGAGAGAGAGATGATAGATGATAAATAAATACATAGATAGATGGATAGATGGATAGATATAGATGATAGATACATACATACATAAATGATAGATACATGGATATATAGATAGATGGATAGATAGGTAGAGAGATGATAGATAATAGATATAGATAGATACATATATACGTATATGATAGATAACCAGGTAGGTGATAGATAAGTAGATAGTTAGATGATAGATAGATAGATACATAGATAATCAATGGAAAACCCCTACTGTCCACCGTGTCAAGTCTCTCAAAGCTGTGACCTGGAGGTGCAGGCTGGAGGTCCTATATGTCCAGATCTTGAGGAGGAAAAAGCTTGATTAGGATTGCCATATTTAAGCATATTTACCAACTAAAAATACAGGACACCCAGCTACAGTTTGAATTTCAGACATACAATAATTATTGTTTTACTATACGTATGTCCCTTGCAAAATCTGGGGCATACTTATACTAAAAGAAAAAAAAATTCCACTGCTTATTTGAAGTTCAGCCCTAACTGAGCATCCTATTTTGTATCCAGCGGCCCCAAAGGTCACCTTTCACATGCCACTGACTTTGTCACTGACCCCTCTTGCCCTGAAGACATCAGGGTGACTCAGGCCAAACAACCAGCAAAGTGGCCCCTGTCCCAGCACCGCGGCCCCCGGGGAACACGCACCCCAAGGTAAAAACTGCTACACACATTCACAAACAAATCCGTGAACATGGTAGAGGGGGACCCGACTGCCCATAAGACAGCTCGGGACATCCCAGCAGCGACAGAAGTGCATCCAAAGGGCTCTTGTGACTGTCTTCGTGTGTCATTCTTTTTCCTACAGAGAGCTCCCCTGGATAACATAAGCGGTGGGGTCCGCACAGAGCTGGCCCCGTGCAGCTGATGTGCATTAAGACAAAGCCGCGTGTCATGGGGCATGGCTGGGAGACAACAGCTGGAGCGAGGGAGTGACTGATGGCGTGGGCCTCGGGGGGAACGTGGGCTTGTGCAGGGAAGCAGGCTCCCCAGCTTGAGGAATACCTCCGTATCCCCAGCGCAGGCGGGACCCACCTCTCCACCCAGGGCGCCCCTCCCCGTCTCCTCAGGCCAAGAGCCGCAGCGGACCTTTGGCTCTGAACACCTGGTGGTGAAGAGGAGCATGAAAACAGGACCCCCTCCAGCTGGCACTGTTCACATACACTTCCTGGGTCCCCTCAGGGGTCAAATTGTGGTGTCTCCAGAGAGGACCCCCGGAACTGCCAGCAGTAAAGTTCCGGGAGTCTGTGATTGCAGGCTGAACTGGGAGGGACGCACAGGGGGACACCTGGACGTAAGCTCAGCCAGACAGAGGACTCGACCATGGCGGTCTCCCCCAGGATTTTTACACCCCTGTTGGACAGCCCCTGCCAAGCCCTCTGAACCTATCAGTGTGGACAAACGAGTTTGCAATGCATTCACGGCTGCAATCATGAAACGGTGCCAAGGGCATGTTTGGTACTTAGGGACGCTTGCATGTGCCTGGCACGTGATCCTAAAGGTGAGAATGGTGTGCAGTAAAAGGGGCTCCCTCTGATCCCATCCCTGTACCCCCGGCCCCAGAGCGTCCCTCCCGTGAGACACCCTGTTGGCAATCTCAGTGACCATTCAGGGTATGCGTTTAAAGCACAGTCTCAGATGTAGGAGTTTCCTGGGGTGGCTGTAACCACGGGAATCCATCCTCCCCCATCTTGGAGACCAGACGTCTGAGGTCAAGGTGTCCCAGGGCCGCGCCCCCTCCAGAGGCTCCAGGGGAGGCTCCTTCCCGCCTCTTCCAGCTTCTGAGGGCTGCAGGCGTCCCTGGGCTTGTGGCCGCGTCCCTCCCGTCTCTGCCTCTGTCTTCCTGGGGTTTCTCCTCTGTGTCTGGGTCTCTCCTCTTCTGCCCCTTAGAAGGACCCTGTCATTGGATGCAGGGCCACCCTCCTCCAGGAGGACCTCATCTCAGACCTTCACTTTATCACATCTGCAGAGACCCTGTTTCCTAATAAGGTCCTGTTCCCAGGTTATGGGGTTTAGGACATGGACATAGCTTTCAGGGGAGAACCCCATTCTACCCGCTACAGTATATATCCTTTTATTTTCTAAACACAAAACTTAGCCCACAGCACAGAGTCCCTGGCATTATGCTCTTTACCTGAGCCAGTATCTTTATAACTTTTCCCATCCCCAAAACCCAAGTGTCCTGGGAAAACCTTAAAAAAGTCTCCATCCCAGTGTGGCTGAAAATACTCACAGTAGGTTTAAACGGAGTTAGCATATTTTTACCAACCTCCCACAGGGGCTCACTTACGGCCTAAACTGGGGAAAAGATAAAGCAGAGAGCAAGCCTGAGCATACTTCCTCCCGGGCGTGTGCACGTGCACACACAGTCTGGGCACGTGTGTGCACACGTGTGTGTGTGTGCGTGTGCTTGCACACAGGCGGCTGCATGCCGAGAAAAGGGAGGACACAGAGGCAGCCTGAGGACGGTAGCCATTCCTCCCCCATCGCCTGGTGATCAACCCCGGGGATCAACCTCTTCTCCCAACCACACAAGGTCAAATGCTGTGTCCTCCTTTTGCCATAAATACAATTTCCACCGGGCTGGCGCACGCCCGGCCCATCTAATGAACACCTACCTACCTGACGTGTTTTCACAACAGCGAGCGTCAGAACCTTCCGCACTCTAATCCGCTGCCTGATTCAGTCTCCCCGCCGATGAAATCGGTGGACGCCAGCCCTGACACGCCACTCAGTCGCTTTCCATGAAGGCGGGCTCCCCGTGCGCATCGGTTTGCTGGCCGACCGCGACGTCCCCTTCCTTCCAGCCGCCTCCCAGCCCCCATCTCCCTGCTGCTCTGTTTTGGAGAGTTCTCCCTACCTCTTTTCTCTCCGCCTTTCTTTCTCTCCTTTTCTCCCCGGAAACTGATGTCTTGCATTTTTGGTTGTTGTTTTGCATTTTTTCCTTTAAGCTTCAGAGGACAGCACTCACCACGCTGTTCCTCCATATTAACTTGTATAAGACGTTTCCAGGCCGCCTCCAAAGACCCCAGACGAGGGGGAGATGGCCTTGCCTCGCTGACGCCCGGCCATGGATTGCAGCCACATCCTGACACGCGGTCCTCAGACCCGCACACGTCCCTCCTCATCTCCCGGCTGGAAATCCAGTACGGAAGTGCAGCCGGGGAGAGGGGCTTCGCGGGGGCCCATGAAAACTGTGAATCCCATCTGGCACCTAATACTCTGGGATGCCACATGTAGGTTTTAAATAGGTGGGCACTGGATTAAGAGTTCATGCAGGACGGCTGAGCTGGTGCGGAGGTGAGGGTGCAGGCTCTCATTAAATGATGCAGACGACCTGGCTACGTGGGAACAAGAATTCACCGCTGGCAAAGGACCAGGCCCCGGACAGACCCAGGGAAGCTTGGGGACGTAGTGTTTATTTATTTTTCTGGCTTGTTTCTGAAAAATTATAGAAAGAAAGAAGAGCTTCTTTGCACAGCCATGCAGGACCACCATACAACCTCACCGAGATCACGGGATCCTTGTTTTCTGATATAGGCCCAGCCTTCTCTCGGTCTCTCCCCAAAGCTGAGCCGTGAGCGTTGTTTCAGACCCACTCTATGCTCTTCCTATAAACCGCTGAACCTCACTGGGCCTTCCTCCCCCTGACCTCAGTGGCATTGCTATCCAGCCAACAGCCCGGCCGGAGGAATGAAGTGAGCCCTGCAAGGTAGCGAGCTGTTCACAGGGCCCTGTAAGCGCAGGGGGAGAACAAGACATAGCCCCCATTCAGCCACTGCTCTGCTTCTCTCCTCCTGCCCTCACTTCGCACTTCACTAAGGATTCAAGGGGTCCCAAGCCCTTCCTTTCTGCCCCAAGTGTGGTGATGGACCATGCTCACTGGTCACCCATCATCCCTTCTCCCCTCCTGAGAGCTCCCTGACTTCTTTAGGGGGAAATGCCTCTTCCCCTCTTTTCGCCATCTGCTGGGACTGTGTCTGGGGGTATGGTCCACTTGGAGATGAGGCTGTGGTCCCAGCTAAGCTAATACAATATCACACTGTGGATCCCAAATCCTGCTCGGAGATGCTGGAAACCCTTGGAAACCCTTGCAGTTCGTTCAGTTCTGCCCCTTTTCTGGAGCTCCTAATACCAGCCTCCTGAAGCAGAGTCACCCAATGCCAAGGCGATGGGGTCAGCAGGTGGGGGCTTTGGGAGGTGATGAGGTCATGAGGATGGAGCCCCCATGAGGGGGTTAACGTCCTTAGAAAAGAGACCCCAGAGAGCGCCCTCACCAGCCCCTTCCACCATGTGAGGACACAGTGAGAAGATGCCATCTATGAACCAGGAGGAGGGTCCTCCTCAGACACTAAATCTGCCCTCAATGGGGTCTTGGACTTCCAGCCTCCAGAACCATGGGAAATAAATTCCTGTTGTTTATAAGCCCCCCAGTCTATGGAATTTTATTATGGCAGCCCAAGCCAAGACAGAGGATGATGCCCCATGTTGTACACACTTTCAAGAATTCCATGTACTTAATGGATGACTGGATATGTCACCCTAACCAGTGCATGTGTTCAGTGAACCAATGGTTACCAATCATGTGTCCAGGCTGGTAGCAGCTGGTTCCTGCAACACCATCTTCCATGCTCCCCCCACCCAATATTCCTGGAGGGAGTACTGGGCAGGAGAAGAGCACACCTTTCTCACCTACCCTTACCTGTGTCTCCAGGACCTCATCTTCCATTCTAGGGTTTCAGGCGGCTGCTTTACATCTCAGTATCCTTCAAAACAGTGCATCCAACCTGTCACGTGCACAGGAATCACCTGCGATCTTGGTCGTACAGGTGATTCAGCGGGTCTGGAACAGGAGAGTGCTGGGTACTGGTCCCAGGTGACAATGATGCTGCAGGTGTGCAGACCCCTCATTGAGTAGTGGGGGGGATCTAACCCAGTAACCCTTGAACTTAGATGTTCATTACAGTTCCCTGGTGAGCTTTGAAAAGGTCCCGTCGCCCAGACCTGCCCTCCTCACGAGTACCAGCAGGTGGGTGCGCGGTGGTGGGGGTAGGGGTACCTCTCACCCGCCGTGATCTGCTCCCTGCCCCGCTGTGATCTGATCTCTCCCCAACACCATGGGCTTCTCCTGCTGAGACATGACTTAGAACCCACTTAGAGCAATTCTCCGAGCCTGCATCACTACTGCGACCACAAGGGGTCCCCTCCACATCCAGCTTCCATGCTCGGCCGTGTTGGGTGAAGGGAAGGAGGCTCATTATCACTCATTACTGGTGTCTGTCGAGATGAGATGCTGAGAGCCACGGGGGGTGGGGTGGGGCGGGAGGTTCCCATCAGCGTGAGGGCCACCCGCCTCCTGACACACACACCTTATTACCCACCTCCTGAGACAGACGTCTCAGATCCAAAGAGCATCTCACAGAACCGGGGCCTTTATCCAAAGAGACCGGAGTAATGCACAAAACAATTGTGGATGTGTTGTAGACAAAGGTTTGCCCATGGTGCCCCATCCTTTATACTTCAACCCTGACAGAGAGAGAGAGAGAGAGAGAGAGAGAGAGACGCCAAATCAAGGAAGAAAGAAGACTCGTTCTGATGTGGATCCGTGTGTCTTTCACTCCTCTGCTTTAGTTGCTGACAGCCCCGGTCTGCCCTCACCTCCCTGGGCCCCCGATCACCCCTCGGGAATCACGTGTTGTCAGCATAATGGCCACGAGCATTGTTAACCAGCAGAGCTTGGGGGAAACTTCCCCAGGAGAACATTGGTTGAGTTTGGAGGGACCCTCAAGGAAAAGCTGAGCAGGGTGGAAATGGCCGTGAGCAAAGTTGGGGAGAGTGAGGGTTCGTTGTATGTGTCGACGTGACAGGGCCACAGGGGGCCCAGATATCTGGCGAAGCATTATTTCTGGGTGTGTCTGGGAGGGTGTCTCTGGATGAGATGAGCATTTGAATTAGTGGACTGAGGAAAGCAGACTGCCCTCCCCAGGGTGGGTGGGCCTTGTCTAATTAGTTGAGGGTGTGAATAGAACCAAAGGTAGAGAAAGGGAGATTTGTCCCCTCCCTGTCTAACTTCTGAGCAAGGACATTGGTCTTCTCCTGCCCTTGAACTGGAGCTTATACCATCAGGTCTCCTGCTTCTCAAGCCTTCAGACTAGGACTGAACAACCACTGCCTCTCCTGGGTCTGCAGCTTGCTGATGGCAGATCAAGTCATTTCTCAGCCTCTGTCATTGTGTGAGCCAATGCCTTATAACAAACTATCATCTATCTATCTACTATCTACTTATCATTTATCTATCATCTATCTACCTTTATAGCTACTTATTGATCTGTCATCTATCTATCGTTTATCTATCATCTATCCAACTATCTAGCTATCTGACTATAATCTATCTACCCATCTATCTAATACATCAATCACTTGCGTATTATCTGTCTTATCTATCATCTATCATTTATCTATCATCTGTCTAATCTATTTACCTATCCATCATCCGTCTATCTACCTATTGATCTATCATCTACCTATCATTCATCTATTTACTTTATCTATCCATTTATCTAATCTATCAACTATTTACATTTATCTATCATCTATCTTTTTATAATCTGTCTATCCATCTATCTAATTAATCTACTTATCTATCTACCTACCTATTTACTTATTCATCATCTGTCATCTGTGTACGTATATATGTGTCTATCATCTATCTATTATTGATCTATCATCTATCTATCCACCATTTATCTTGTTTATGTATCCATCTATCTAATCTATCATCTGTCTAGGTTTATCTATTATGTATCTATCTATCTAATCTATCACCTATCATTTGTCTAATCTATCTGTCAGTCATCTATCTATCCATCTATCTATCCCATTGGTTTTGTTTCTCTGGAGAGCCCTAACTGACAGAGGGTGTTTCCTATCTGGGACCCCTGGGAGGAGCATAATATTGTCCCCTTTGTGGAGATGGAGATGCTGGCCCCTGCCCGGGAGAAGTTGGTTTTGGGATCAGAAGGCATGACTAACACATGCATCCCGTTTCCCTGGGAATCTTCAGTCCCCTGATTTAGTCCACCCTGGTATGAAACACAGCTTTCCACCTGGTGAGGTGGAGGGCCTCCCTTCCTGATGGACATGAGCCTACTGAACCTTCACCACACTGCCCTTAGGATATCTAGGGTGCACAAGATGCCTTCTGCCTAATAAACCACCACATTGGAAATACACAGATGTTTCATCTAATTCCGTCTTCCAGATAGCTTTCTCTTTCATTTGGCTCTCTCCTTTTCTGGCTATTTGCAGACCTCTAATGAGTCAGAAACTTCTAATGGCATTTATTTATCCTCAGATGTGATTCAAAAACCTAAAACAACTGGTATACCGCCAGGCTTATCAAAGGGAAGATATTCACACAGGGTTATACATTTTCCTTTTAATGGTTTGATAACAATTTATGGATTAAGATTCAAAAGGATGACAATAATAAAAACCTATTACAGAATTCTTCTTAATTATAGAAAAATTGCTTCATAAATATTGAAATATGTTCTTATCTGCTAATGCCCTGGTTTTCTATACTTGGACACACTCTGAACACAATTATTTGGTGATTAATCTATTTTTTTTTAAAACTTTCTGTTCATTAGTCTTTTGATGAAAGTTTATCCAAGCAAAGATCACACTGAGTTGGAGCAAAAGAAATATGTAATATAGATCATCCCATGAATACAACAGGAAGACAAGGAAACACCTCATAATGTTGACTTACTAAGATTCTGTCCTCCTGGGGCAGGTGAAACATCAACTTTTTTCCTATTTCTCTATATTGATCAACAGTCAGTAAAAATCAATACAACTGAGTCAATCCTAAAGTTACCTTGTTGAGTTCTTTAATCATATAATATATGATGAAAGTGTAATGGGTTGAATAGTTGCCCCTCAAGGACATGTTGGCCATAGACCATAGAACTTGTATTCATGATCTTATTGGAAATAGGGTCTTCAGATTTGATCAAGATTTAAGATGAGGTCCCCCTGGATCAGGGTGCCCCTAAATCCAACGAGGACTGTCTTCATAAGAGACAGAATACGAGAGACAAAGACACAGAGGAGAAATCATGTGAAAACGAAGGCAGAGTCGGGAGGTCTTGGACTGGGAGACTCTCCTCACCTCCTTTACTCTTTATTACAGGGAGGAAGGTAGAGTGTATTGAGGTCACACCTGTACGGTCCTGGGCTGGATGACCCCTTCACCTCCTTCATTCCTATGGAGGTCACATCTGGGGTCACCGAGCGGTATTGGCAGTGGTTGTCCATCTGTGGTAGAGGGAAAGGGGACCTGTCCACCCTGGAGGACCACCAGGGCTCTGTGCCAGCATCTCTGGAGCTCTCAGAGCCTGCTGGCCCTGCTGCTCTGTGTTGGCCTCCATGGTTCACTCACACCCCTTAGGATCAGGAGCAGGGGAGAAGGGAGAACTCATCCCACACCCTACATGAGCCTGGACCCCATGGGGTCAGTTCCCCCTCACTGGTCAGGGCCACACCCCTGCTGCTGTTCACTCAGACGAGGACGTAACCAACCTCCATTTCCACAGCCTTCGCTCTTGGCAGGGGTCTCTCACGTGCCATGTTTCCATTCACCAGACTTTAGCGAGAGATCACAAAGACCATCTCTAGCCTCCTGGGAAGGGGATGGGGATTCCACATTCCCACAGTTTTCATCTCCTAGTGCATGAGCCACTCAAAGGCACCCCTCCCTCAGCTGCTGGTCCCCAAGTCTTTGAGGAAGATCAGCCTGTCAACGGATATTTTCTGCTGTATTCTGGTCATCGTGTAGCCTGGAGGCTCCCAGCCGGCAACAGCAAGTATACCCCTGTCTTTCTGGCCCTTACAGTTGAGGTCCCACAGCTCCAGGGTTGGCCATTCCCCCTCCATCCGCACCGACAGGACCACAGGGACCCCAGTCAGGATGGAATTGACTGCCCCTTCTTTCCGTTTCTTACGCCAACACACAGATCCTGTTCAGGCTCCCTCCATGGAAAAAATAGCCCGTCTCTACGTGGGCAGGACCATTGAGATAGAATTTCAGCCCTGAGCAGAGCCTCATGGTCAGCTCAGACCAGCTGGTCCCGGACCGTGCCCTCTGAGCCCTCAGGCAGCAGTTCCACTGCTGGTAATGGAAAAGACTTGCTCAGCAAATTTGAACGGAAATATAACCAGCCCTCACCCGTTGCCCTCAGCATCAGGCACAGGCACCTGGCCGGGGAAGAGTTAATTGCCCACAGGTTTACAATGTCTCTAATTGGAGTGGACATGTACCGTGAGCTCTGACCCCCACCGGGCTGCCAAGATGCCCTGGACGCTGGACGGCCTGGGTGTTATTTAGTACGTGTGAGAAGCCAGCAGGCCCTTTCGCTCCATGTGAAAATCGTTAACTGCAGGGCAAGATCCCACCCCTCCGCTTTGCAAGACGGTGAAATTAACTTTTCCACGTTACCGCTGCCGAGAGACGGCGGTGAATTGCCCTGGAAACAGACTTTTCATTGATTCTGAAGAAAGCTCTTGTCCATATGTAACAATGATAACCTTTTAGAAGGTTTGGGAAACAAATCTGACACCCCATTAAAAGGCAAATGATTTTTTTCCCCCTCTCCACACAAGAGAAAGAAACTTTTAAGACACAGAAGGCTATTAATCAATAATGGGGCTTAAAAAAAAAAACATATAGGAAACACCGACATGAAAGTGAAGCCATAAACTTTATCAGAGAAGGTGTGCTGAATGTTGTGGCTTCATTGTCAAGTCTGGGACGGTCTCGTTTTTTATTAGCTGCACAAAAGGTATTTTATGGAATGTCACATCGTAATTTGATTTTAAAAGGAATAGGAGGAAAAAGATGTTTTCTGGGGTTCATAATATTGAAAAACAAACAAACACAAAAAACACCAACGCTGTATCCACCGTAAGCGCCACGGCTGCGCAGAGGAATGTCCTTCCTCCCAAGAACTGTTAAATGTCTGACACACCCAGATACGCCCCTTTGCTCATTTTCTGTGAAATGGTGGTGAGATTTTTTAAAATGAAAAGAATGGCATAGTTCACACTCCAGAGGAGGGGGGGGGGGGAAATCTAGAAAAAGTGGAAGGAAAAGTTGACACGCATGACTTGAGGAGTTGTGTTTGTACACATCACTTATTCATAGGTTAGAATTTTCTAGGATGAGAGGGATCGTCATTAAAAATTCATGGGCTGAAAGGGTAAACTCGAAATAGGAAGTTGGCCTCTCTGAGTACCCTGAAATGCCTGGAACACCTCGATGGCATATGAATAATAATAATGAATATAGGTGACTGCAAGTCAGATCCAGCCCTCCGGAGACTTCTGCGTGTCAACCGTCGGGGCGGGGAGGGGGAGAGAAATAGCATCTGTTGTTTATTAATAACCCACGACTTTTCTGACTTGCATTCTGAAACGAGGAAGTGTCCCAGCTCAGCTTCTGGGATGCAGATGCTGAGAAAGAGCTTTCTGGCAGGAGTGTCCACACTGGGCTGCCTCTGGCGTTCTCCCCACAAAGGAGAGACCTGGTGTCCCCAACCCAGTGGCCTCTTTCCTATTTCTAACCTTCCTTCCACGGAGATTTGTAACCACTGCCCTGAGTTTACAATTAAAGTAAATACTCGTTGATGCTTTAACCCAATTCATGCTTTCCCAGATGTTCTAAAATGAGCTGTCTCTGCCCTTGGGTTGTTGCCGCCAAGAAGACAAGACCAGAGAGACCCACAAATACCAAACCAGCAGACCCACGAGCTGACCATGGACCACGGATGTGGATAATGACCTACCCCAGTGGGTGACAACTACAAAAATGTGGCTCTGGGAAGAGTTTCTTTTTTTCACATACCTCCCAGACTAGCAAATATCTGGGCGTATTTGCCTAGGGTTGAAGTTCTATCACTTCTCGGAAACATGAAAAAAAAAAAGCTCCTCCCACATTCACTCTGCAGAGTTTTTAGTAAATTGATAAATGGATTCTGGCAGTTTCCACTGGTCACTTCCCACTAACCGCAGATCCCGTTGGCCAGGAAATCTCTGGTGCCCTGTGGCAGAACCACTGTTTTAACATCCCCTTCCATGGAGCTGAATCTGACAGCATGGAAAAGTTGTCTGGTGACGCAAAGACATTCAATGGTGGGTTCATTTTGTTTATTTTTTCATATTTCTCATAGCCTCGTGGGGGATTAGACTCATAAGTATGAATTGTTCTTCAGAGATTGATTGATCAACAGTTCCCTCTGGCGCTCGTGCTCATTGGTAGCCCTGACAACATTTAAGAGCACAAAGGTCACTCTGGGATAGTGGCACCAACCCTCACACTGTCCCATCAGGGGTGACCAGGCACTCCTGCCCTGTCCTGTTCTGCCCTGTCCCCCAAGATGCGTGTCCCCACAGCTGCATCTCTCCCGAGTCCCTCAAAAAGTCTGTTCCCAATCCCTGCAGATGTCACAGCTGAAGTTTAAAGTAGCCCATTTAAATAGGACACCCAAAGCACAGGCAACAAAAGAAAATATAGATAAATTGGGCTTCATTAAACTTTAAAACATATGTGCATCAAAGGACACTATAAAGAGAATGAAAATAATAAAAAAGAAAGTGGAAAAAACACAAACCCAGGAAATGGGAGAAAATACGTGCAAGTCACATACCTGACAAGAGTGTAGTAGCCAGATTCTGTAAGCAACTCCCACAATTCCACAACAGAAAAGACAGGCGACCCAATTTTAAAATGGGCAAAATATCAGAAGAAACTTTTCTCCAAAGAAAATATACAAATGGCTGATAAGCACATGCAAAGATGCTCGACATCATTTATTGATGGGGAAATGCATATCAAACCCACAGTGAGATACCATTCACACCCACTAGGATGGGTATAATTTTTAAAATGAAAAAACAACAGGAGTTAGTGAAGATTTGGAAAAACTGGAACCTCTGAAGGCATGAAACATTGGGCAGCCTCTGGGGAAAACAGTTTGGCCGTCGCACAAAAGGGTAAGCCCAGAACAACCACGTGATACAGCAATTCCACTCCTAGGTAGAAACACCAAAGAAAGGAAGAGGCACAGATACTAGTACACCTATGTTCATGGCAGCAATATTCAAAATAACCAAAAGGTGGAAATTGCCTCAACATCCATCAACAAATGGATGGAGGGCTTCCCTGGTGGTGCAGTGGCTAGGAATCCGCATGACAATGCAGGGGACACGGGTTCGAGCCCTGGTCCGGGAAGATCCCACATGCCATGGAGCAACTAAGCCCGTGGGCCACAGCTACTGAGCCCGTGTGCCACAGCAACTGAAGCCTGGGCACCAGAGCCTGTGCTCCACAACAAGAGAAGCCACCGCAATGAGATGCCCATGCACCACAACGAAGGGTAGCCCCCACTCAAGACAACTAGAGAAAGCCCACGCACAGTAATGAAGACCCAATGCAGCCAAAAACAAACAAACAAACAAATAAATAAATAAATTCATAAAACAAAACAAATGGATGGATAAACAGAATGGGTTTATCCATCCATACAATGGAATATTATGCAGCCATGAAAAAGAATGAGGCACTAACATAGGCTTCATCCATGGTTGAAATTTGAGGACATAATGCTCAATGAAATAAGCCAGACACAAAAAGACAAACACTGTATGATTCCCTTTATATGAAATATCTGGAACAGGCAAATCCACAGAGACAGAAAGCAGATTAAAGGCTACCAGTAGCTGAGGCAGTGGGGGAAGGAATGGGGAGCATCTGCTGAATAGATGTAGGGCTTCTGATTGAGTTGCAGAAAAAGTTTTAGAAATAGAAAGGGCGGTGATGGCTGCACAACATTGTCGATGTACTAATGCTACTAACCGTATGCTTAAAATGGCAACATTTACATTCTATATATTTCACTGCTATTTAAAAAAAAACAAAAAGAGTTGGGGAAGAAACATAGCCCAAATCAGTGAATGATGTGGGTTCAAAACAGCAGCAAACATGATCTATTTCAAATAAGCCCAAAATGGAAAGTTCTGAGAAAATCTGTGAGCTGGAGATGCAGGGTCTCAGGTTCATGTCTGGGAGCTGAAGGAAAGAGCAGTTTGGAAGATGAGACCTTGGGGACGTGGGGTCCCCTTGAGGCTCTGTTCACGATGCCAAGTGAGATTTGTCCCCTGCAATCACTAAAGAATACAGCTCGTCTGTCAATCGCCAGGAGGGCCATGAGCCCCAGCCCAGAGCTCCATGCGTGACATCATCACAAAAGTGCCCCCAGGAAGACCCGCCCTCCCTTCTACACGCCTTTGTCCTGCAAAAGAGATGTTGAAATGCAACTCAGGTTTCCAAGGAACAGAGAGAGAATACTAGAATACACAGTCCCCGTTGTTTCAGGACATTTTC
Organism: Inia geoffrensis; assembly: GCA_036417435.1. Taxonomy (NCBI): domain Eukaryota; kingdom Metazoa; phylum Chordata; class Mammalia; order Artiodactyla; family Iniidae; genus Inia; species Inia geoffrensis. The sequence goes on along the minus strand of CM070920.1, from coordinate 409,476 downwards.
ACTGCTCCACAAGGAAATGCTCCCCTTTTAACCAATGAATAAACCAAGAGTTGTTTAGTCCCTATGAATGTTCATGAACCACCATTTAGACCCAGATGGGCAAGCTTTCTGGGTAAAGGGCTAGATGGGCAACGTTTTCAACCATATAGAGTCTGCTACAGCTACTCACCCTGCGGGATGAAGCAGGAAAGCAGCCACAGGCTACATGTAAACAAATCGACATGGTTGTGTGCTAATAAAACTTTATGGAAAATAACAAGCAGGGGGCCAGATTGGCCCAGGGCTGTGGTTTGCTGACCCCTGACTTTACAGCACCCACAGCAGACATTCACATCTGCTGCTGGGCTGTGCCCACCCCTGCATCATTCCCAACTTCTGTCTCTGACCCTGCCCCACACCCCTGGCCACATCTACCTCAACTTTGAATTTCCCCAGCCCTCGGTTCCCAATCCAGTGTCTGCTCAGGGTAAGATTTCAACAAATGTTTACCAGTGTTAAAGAACACGTGCCTATTTCCCCTGAAACAAATGAATACATTTCCCCCCTTTCCTGGTTCAGAAAGACCTCATTTTTCTAAACAATCCAAATCTGGGAGTTATATATTATCCTTATGACATATACGATCACATTATGTTCTGTCTCCGTGTTCTGTGCTAAAAATACTGCAGCTGACCCTATTTTATGATGAAATCCACTAATGATAAATAATGATGCATTCCTGAGATGCCCCATGGGGGGCCCTAATTGAGCCTGGTTAATTTTAGATGCTAACAACGGAATATAAAATGTCACAGCAAACTCGGTGGTGGTGGCCTAGACTGCATGGTTAAAGACGCAGGGTTGAAGATCATCGAAATGTTTCTCTCTAAATCTTTGTACCTTCCACTCAATTTTGCTGTGAACCTAACGCTGCTGTAAAAAAGATAAAATTGATTTTTAAAGAGGATGTTTCCTTCTCACAGCGCCAGTGACAGGACGGGTGCATCTCTGGGTGACACATTTAATCCAAAAAGCAAACGCATAAGGACAGATTCCACCACCTAAGTGGGCATTTGTGCCCAGAACATAGCAAGTCACAGGATGTCCCAGTGTACCCTTAACCCCATCTCCATGTCTTTCCAATGGTAAAGTTTTAAAAAGATCGCACCGTTTTCCATAATCATTCTTTCTGGATTTAGAAAGAAAACAGAATCCCTCTTCCAATGTTCAATGGAACAGCCACCCTTGAAACTAGTTTGGCAGTTTCTTAAAAACAACTAAAGTTCTCTACATCTGTGGATACCAAGTGGGGAGGAGAGGTGGGCTGAATTGGGAGATTGGGATTGACATATACACACTACTATGCATAAAATAGATAACTAATGAGAAACTGCTGTATCGCACAGGAAACTCTACTCAGTGCTCTGTGGTGACCTAAACGGGAAGGAAATCCAAAAAAGAGGGCATAAATGTATACAAATAGCTGATTCACTTTGCTGTACAGCAGAAACTAACACAACATTGTGAAGCAACTCTACTCCAATAAAAATAAATAATATTAAAAACAAAACAAAACAAAAAACGAAAAGTGCAGCTATCCTATGTCTGAGCAATTACATTCTTGGGTGTTTATCCAGAGCAAGTAAGAGTAGTACAAAAATCTATACACGACTGTTCAGAGCAGCTTTATTCGTGATGAGCAAAAACTGTAAACAGCCCAGATGTCCTGCAGTGGATGCATGGTTCAACAAAATGAGATCCACCCATGCTATGGAATACTTAACTACTCAGCCGTAAAAAAGGATGACAAGGGGCTTCCCTGGTGGCGCAGTGGTGGAGAGTCCGCCTGCCGATGCGGGGGACGCGGGTTCGAGCCCCGGTCCGGGAGGAGCCCACGTGCCGCGGAGCGGCTGGGCCCGGGAGCCACGGCCGCTGAGCCTGCGCGTCCGGAGCCTGCGCTCCGCAGCGGGAGGGGCCACAACAGGGAGAGGCCCGCGTACCGCAAAAAAAAAAAAAAAAAAAAAAGAATGACAATTCATCCTTGAAACAACATGGGCGAATATCTGGGGAACACGATTAGTGAAAAAACACTGATCCCCAAAGGTTACCCACTGTGTGATTCCATCTACGGCATGTTCTCGAAATGACAGAGTTATAGGGAAAAGGAGACTGTGAGCGCTTTGCGGGGAGAAGCACGGCCCGCGGGCAGGAGGCAGTGGGTGTCACCTCCAGAAGCCCAGCAAGAGGGATCTTTGTGACGGAATGTTGTGCATTTCACTTAGGATCGCAGCGTCCCTCACGGATATTGTCCTATACTGTTTGCAAGACGGTACCGTTGGGAGAAACCCGGCACACGCACGGTACACGGGATATCTCTACATTATTTCTCACAACCGTATGTGAATCTACAATTATCCCAAAATTAAAAGTTTAATTTTTAAAAAAGGAAGAAATCTTCTGGGAGTATCTGCATGCACTGTGGACATTTTTAACATGTGGAAATATGGCGCTTTTGGTCCAAGTTGAGGTTCTATTTGAAACTCCTCAGGTCGGGGAGTTTGCGTAGCCCTTGATTGGATGGTCTTATGTTTTCCTCTTTTATTTCCATAGCTCTTATTTTAATGTCAGCCTGGAACCCTCGAACCGGAACGCTGTCCACATGCTGGGAGTCTTTGCTACTAAGGGGGGAAAAAGCACTAAATTAAACCCACAGGGTCTGCTTCCTTTTTCTTTATTACTGTGCACCCAATAGACTATTTTGCAAAATATATCGATTGCATGCTGACTCCTGGATAATGGGCTTCTCTACTCTGTTACGAGGATTAAATTATTAGCGATCAATGGAGCCCCTCGTAGGGACGCAGAATGTGTAATGCGTATACAGATGTGCAAGCCCCCTCCCACTCTGGCACTCTCTGAACTGCATCCGTTTGTTTAAAGGTGGCGAATCTCAAACAAGAGGGGAGAGGGAAGCAGATAGAGTGCCCCCGGGGAGCCTGCTCAGGATGGAGACTAGCTTCCATGGCGACAGGAAGATGGGTTTGCTCAAGCCCGTCATGGGAGAACCCCTCCGTGTCTCCTCTCTCTTCCTATTCCCTTGGTGAGCACCGACGGGCGGACCCTTGGCCACCAGCCAGTGGCATAAATACCAACATCACGGACACTAGCCAACGTGGACCCAGGACGGTGTGTGCTGGAGGTGTCTCTCTGAAACCCCAGAGTCCTCTGCCCGCGGCGGGTGGAGTCTGGGCATTGGGGTGCCCCGGGATGGGCCTTCCCAAATGCTGGGAGGTGATTATGAGCTCAAGCAGAGCAGGTGATCCACAATCGTCCAAGCTGTTCACTCAGTGCCCGCTGCCCCCTGGGCACTGAGAAGGCTAGCTGGACACGACAGACAGTGTCTCGGGGGAGCACGTGGACAGATGCAGACCTTGGGAACGAGGCCAGTGGGGAGCCCCCGAGGGAGCCACTTCAGCTGGGAGGGGCTCTCCATGCACCTGTGGACTTTGGAGGTGAGAGAAGAGTGACAAGCCGGGTGTCCATGGGGCAGCGCAGGGAAGGGCCTGGCAGTTTGAGGAGCCCCAGAGGACGGTAAGCACGCACCTTACCGAAGGGCCGAGGAGAGGCCCCAGGGACCCTGTGGGACACAGCGTGGTCTTTGTTTCAGCGTGGGTGCCGTGGTGGGATAGCTGGACACATTGGGAAAGTCCTGGAAACAGGAACAGAGCCAGGACTAAAGACCAACAAGGAGGCCCCACGATGTTGCAGGCGCAGCAGCAGGGCGTGGATAGACCAGGATTATGCTCGGATGACATGGGCACCCTTCGCAAGGTCTCAAAGGACAGACGTGAGCACCAGGCTGTGAGGACACCGCCCACGTAGACCTGCTTTGTCTCCACCAAAGAATGGAGGGGGAACAACCTTAATCGGTGGCCCATCCCCTCCCAGAACCAAGCTCACCGCACGCCCAGGTATTGCGAGAGTCAGAACACCGAGCAGGTTTGTACACCTCTGCAGGTCAGTATCCACGAGTCTGGGTTATCTCGCTTCACCTGCTTTCCTCCGCCGTGTATCAGCCGTGGCGCGACTCCCCACTGGCTACGAGGCTTCAATTCAATGAAACATCCGACATCCAGGGATGTCCCAGAGACCCCATGACCCTTCCCTCGTGGCTCAGGCACCCGTGTGCTGACCCAGCTCCCCAGAGAGGAGCTTTCCTCTCACGTGAGCCTGCAGAGGCTAATCTCCCAGGTAGTTCTCTCTCCCATGTGGGTGCTGTCTCAGCCACTTGAAAGGGAAGCCATAGACAAATACCAAACCATCATTAAGACGCTCGTGCCCAGAATGAACAAACCAACAGGATCAAAGAGGACGTCTCCTGTAGGTGGCCGGGGCCCTGGCTGGGCCTCCAAGAGGGTCCCCGCCTCGCCGGGATCAGAGCATCTCAGTCACCAGTGGGACCGGGCACCCACGTGTCCGTCACAGCCCTGACCCGGCCACTCGGGATGCCAGGGCCTATTCTACATACATTTTTTCACTTCCAACGTGGGCCAGTGCGCGTCTGTCTTTAATAGATCTAATTATCAGAAAATGCACTTTGCAATCAGCCCCACACGACACAGGCCTGATTTTTCCGGCGTGCCAGCCAGCTGTGTGGAAAGGCGCAGCTCTAATCTCTCTCCCTCCACATGGTCCAGCAGATGAAAGTAATTTTGTGCTCAACTGTCTATAAGTAATTAGGCTGCGATGTAAAGGGGTCTTTATGAATCCGTTCGGAATGAGGGTATTCGGAGTAATTATGAGCAATCGTCCCCCTTACTAAGATACACCTTATGCATTTTACATGAGCCCCCATTATTAGCATAACCTGACTATCAAAGCTCCCCGGATCCACTGTCTTCCTTTGCATGAAACAGAGGCTGAAATTCCCCAGAAATACAATAATTTGAAAACAGGGGCGATGACGGTGATCAGCTTCAGCGGTAATTTGTTACATTTCTCTCCTTTGTTTTTTGCCGGGTAGAGACGCCGGCCCGTGGAGGCCCCATTGTACACACAAGCGAGCGTCCCTCCTTCACCGGGAGGTGGGTTTCGGTGTGCAAGCGGGGTCTCGCGGCCGTAACGCACGCCAGGCACGCACACGGAATGCCGTCATCTCACTCATTAGGAGGTCACAAGAGGAGAGCTCCATTTTGCTTAGTAAGTCAGACTGACTCCTGGGCCCTGTGATTTTGAAAGACGGGTCATAGTCACCCCCGACCTGACACTTCTTTAGGGTTCCTCCGTTCAGACCTTCTGGGGTCACGGCGAAGGGTCTGCCTCAGAGCCCCCAGAATGTCTGCCCCCGCTACGTTGCCGTGCACCCTCTGTGCAGAACTGGCTGCCCTGTGCCGGCCAGATGTTAGGAGGGGCTGCTTGAATCAGAGGGAGAGCGTGAGCCCGCACATCACGTGGACGTTCGGGTACCTAAAAGGAAATGGGTGGGACAGTGTATTGAATGTGCCTGAGATGTTTTATGGCTCTGGGTTTTTCACGGCCAAACAGCCTCCTGGGTCAGGCATAAACTTCCTTGGATTTTCTCAAGATGCCCCCAACTTTCTTGCTCTGGAGTGTCCAGGAAGAGGTGGTCAGAGACGTCTGGGGTATGAAGAGATGCTGAGAAAAGGAAGAACCAACCCAATGCCCACCAACAGGTGAACGGGGTCCACGCACACAGTGGAATATGACTCAGCCGTGAAAAGGAGGCAAGCTCCGACACAGGCTGCCTCATGGATGGACCTTGAACACGATGCTCAGTGAGAGAAGCAGGCACAGAGGGACACCCAGTGTGTGATTCCACTGACAGGAAACGTCCAGAACAGGCCGATCCAGAGACATAAAGTAGGGCTGTGGTGCCAGGGGCTGGGAGGGGGGAGTGACTGCTCACGAGGACGGGGTTTCCTCTTGGGAGGATGGAAATGTTTTAGAACCAGATAGAGGTGCTGCTTACGCGACATTGTGAATGTGCTAAATGTCTCTGAACTGTTACTTTGAAACGGTTCGTTTCCCACTATGGAAATGTCACCTCAACTTTTTAAAAGGCAGAGAGAAGCTATATAGATACATACATACATACATACATACACATACATATATGTAACTTATGTGAGATCAATTTCATGCTATAGAATCAGCACTGCAAGACAGAACAGGATAAAACACCACATCCATACAACTCAGAGGTATTTGCACATTTTTATCCATGCAACTCAGTGGTATTTGATAATTTTTAAATTGAAGTATGAATTTCATTGAAGTATGGTTGATTTACAATGTGTTAGTTTCTGGTGTACAGCAAAGTGACTCAGTTACACATACACATGTATCTATTCTTTTTCACATTCTTTTCCATTATGGTTTATTACAGGAGACTGCATATAGTTCCCTGTGCTATACATTAGCATAAGTTGATATTTTTTATTTATGAAACTCAGAGGTATTTGGACATTTTTATCTCTATAACTCAGAGGTCTTTGGTCACTTTTTCCGATGAAGAAAACTGTGTACATCTTTGCTTAGAAACGAAATGATCCAATCTATAACAAGGGGCATAAACATTACCTCACACACAGGACTCCCCTCAACACGTGTGACCTCAGAGTGGGTTCTTTGCCACCCGAGGTGTTTGCTGTTCACCTCAAGTCTACAGCTTGCTCCCTTCCTCCGGGAAGGCTGTTCTGGCAGCTCCCTGCTCCAGTTTAGAGTAACTGCCACCACGTGCTGCAGGTGACATGAGATTATGCCGAAACCCTGTAAACTGTGAGGCCCCGGCAGGGCTACACAATTCACAGGGAACCCACGCCAGCTCTCCCAAGGTTCGCTCTGCTGGGGAAAATGGTGATTCCTGCAGCTCCGTGGGGACCTCGCTGATTCCCCCCAAAACTCAGGCTTTATCTAGACAAAGACCAGCATTCCCCTCAAGCGGCGTGTGTCTGCTGCAACTCCAGCCATACGCCGATCTGAAAACTCTCTTGTTCCCTTTAGAATTTATGTCAGCAGAGACCATCCATCAGAAAAAAAAAAAGAATTGATTTTTCATTCACACACGCGAGCCAGCATGGGCTCCCAGCTCTTAAAGACGATAATTACATTGTTTTCAAACATCCCCCATCACACCAGCTCCATTAGGATCCAAATTGCTTTCCCACAATTTGAAAGGAAAATATTTCTCTGCGGAGATGACGGCAGACGTTACATTTTCCGCGGCCGTAATGTCCACTCCGTGCAGAGGGCTGTTAGGACCACCTCCAAGCTGACGGATAACCATGATGGGATTTCACTCATCTGACCTGCTGGTAAATAAGCCGTCCAGAGGCAGCGATGTACTGGGCTGGTGATGCTTGTTACGCGCTGCTTCCAATGATGATGGAGTGGACGCCCGATTGCCTCGTAATTGCTGGCTTGGTAAACATCCAAGTTTTCGTCCTCAGTGTTCCGCTAAAGCGGTTAAGAGGTCTAACTCCTTAATAGCCACGAAGGAAAAAAAAAGCAGCCGGGGGGCTGGTGGGGTGACGGGGAAGACTATTCCTTTGGACACGTAAATGCTCTTGGGCCGCTGGCTAATTGCACTGGTCCAAAATGTCCTCGAGGAAAGCCAGGTCAGAGTTTTGTTTTTCTTACCTCATCTGCATTGCTTTTTTTTTTTTTTTTTTTTCTCCTTCGGCATCATAACAGGACCATCAAGCATTTCTCTCTAAGGCTCCAGGATTCTGTTTACAAGAGAGACACTGGTTTGGGAACCCAGGGGCCTTTGGCCATGTCCCGTGCTACCACTCAGAAGCTAATATTAAAAAGATAATGCTGGCCACTGACACCAATCCCTTCCCAGAAAGAACTGTTACTGGAATGTAAAGAAAAATATCACTGCAGAAAAAGTACCACTAACTGTGGTGTCTTAGCAATTCCCTGCACCTCCAATGGGTGGGGGGGGTGAAAAAGAGGTATAATTCACTGTATTTCCAAATAACATTAAATTGTAGTCAAAATATTTAGTGCTCCAGTCCATTTGGTCCAAAGAAGCCAACTGGTTGGAAAGAGTTTGTGGAATAAAGACAAAAAAATACAACATAGCCACGATTAGACAAGACTCATCCCAAATTTTATCAGCCTTCTTAAAACCAAAGAGTCATCAGTAAAACTTTTCAGTGGGATCCAGGTTTGATTTCAGTGATGCATGTCACTGGGGTCAGGTAAAAAAGGTTTTTGTTTGGGTTTTTTTTTTTTTTTTTTTTTTGCCACAGGAGGTTCAAGCTGCCCTTTAACACCAAGATGGCTCGAGGCATTTATAGACTCATCAGCCCTATTTTCCGATTAAGATTCCGTAAGGGTGTAACCATGCATTTTCCCATCTTCATCCCCAGGTGAGTTCTGCAGTTCATCATGGCATCCATCTGATGTCCCTGGATGCAGGTGACATCGTAGACATCCCAGAGGTTGACTTTCTGGGTTTGAGATCTCAGCCGGACGCCCAGATGTAGTGTCTTATTCCTCTTGCCTGCTCCTCTAAAACTCACTGCAAATTTTAAAACGCATAAACCTTTAAGCAATGGTATTTTGAGCGCCTGTTTCCCCATGAGAAGGGACCTGACATCCACAGCAGATGTGTGAAAATGGACTCCCCTGATTTTGTTGGCCACAAGCACACAGACCTGGCAGAGAGAAGCAGTGACATCAGGTGATGTTTGGGGTTTAGCAAAAAAAAAAAAAAAAAAAAGTATTAAACTATTTTTTTCAAATATTTTGGTCTTGGCAAAGCCTACTTTTTTAAATGCGTTTTCCTTCATTTTTAGACCCATGAGTATTTCGAGGGAAATGTAATCCATCTGACAGAAGCATTTTTTTTTTTTTTTTCAGCTCACCACAGACAAAGTGAGAATTTCAGATTGTTTACGCACCACTTTCACTGGTACTTAGAAACCATGGCACTGCTGGGGGAAATCTGGTCATGTCCCAAACTGAAATATCGTGCGAGGTATGAATGTTAAGAAGATGAAGGATGCAGCGACTTACCCAGAAGCAACAGGTTCGGAAAGGAAATCCAACAGGGAATCAGAGGTAACTCCCGCTACGTGATAACTTTATTCTTCGTTTGCGGCCAGACTATATCTAGAACACATCCTGGGCACGGCAGGGAGAAAAGAAATAGAATAAAACACAAACTCTGTGTCCTCTCATAAGTAGCATAGTTCATAAAGACAGAGAAAGAATTGGAGAGCAGTGAGAACGCAGCAGGCACAGCTACAGAAGAGACTCAGTTCTGCAAGCTCACCGGCCACGTGGCCACGAGTGCCTGCATCTTGTGGTTGCTATGTCTTTCCGTGAGCAGTCGCTGGGCTCCAGCGAAGAGACAGGGATGGACAGACGTACCCGGAGGAGACCTGGATAAAAGTGCACTCGTTGCAGGAAACAGAACTGGGTGAGTACTCCTCAACCACCTTTTTATTTTGTCTATTTATAGAGAAATAAAAGCCCCAAAGGTAAGGAGTTCATTAGAGGAAAGCAGAACAGAATCTCTGCCAGGGAGGAGTCCCCGGTCCATGGTGAAGGAGCCCTCAGTCCATCCAGAGGGGAGGAGAGAAATCTTCAATCCATGGCAGAAGAGCCCTCAGTCTAGTCATTGTGAGCCAATTCTGCAGAGCCAAGTAATGAACCATGGTTCAAGTCACTGGGACCTCTGATCTCCTTGGACCTCAGGGACCTGTGCCCACAACACGGGGTAGCTGAGCTGGGTCCCAGGGGCCACCCACTTATCTCATCCCCAAGAGGGACAGAGGCAGGGGCAGGGGTGGAGGGTGTGAATATCCCAACGAACAGATACTCAGGCATTCCTGAAGCATCACAGAAAATTTAGCCAATAGGGTTAACACTGCCTTAAAGGGCTTTTCCACAGGGACCATCTGATTAATTACCAGGGACAAATCTTTCCTGCTTAACAAAGCTTCAAAACATTTTAATGTACTCCTCTATATGATCCTAAGGATCTGCTTTAGAATATCAGCTAACAGAGCCAACGTTGCTGTTTCTGTAACGATGGAATCCTCTTATGTGATGGCTAATTTTATGTGTCTACTTGGCTGCGCCTTGGTGCCCAAATATGTGGCCAGACATTACTGTGGATGTGTCTGTGAGGGTGTTTCAGGATGAGATTCACATTTAAATCGGTGGACTTTGAGTAACGCACATTGCTCTCCATAACGTGGGTGGGCCTCGTCTAATCAGCTGATGGCCTGACTGGAACAAAAACACTGATATCCTAGAGCAAGATAGAATTCTGCACAGATGGCCTTCAGACGTCAGCTACAACATCGGCTCTTCCCTGGGTCTCAAGCCTGAGGTACTACCCCAGAGATTTTGGACTTCCAGCCCTCACAATCATGTGAGTCAGTTCCTTATAAGAATCTCTTTCCCTCTCTCTAGGCTATGGATATAGACAGATAAACAGCAGATAGATAGATGAGAGATAGATAGGTAAAAGATAGATACATGGATAGATACATCGATGATACATAGACAGATAGACACATAGTCAAGTTTTGTTGGCTCTGTTTCCCAGGAGCACCCTGGCTAATACCACCTGTCTTCCCTTTTTCTCCTACCGTGTATTTTCTGGCAAAGTGACTTCTGTGCAGCATTGTAGGTGGCAATGAGACAATAGCTAGAAATATACAAATAAGTGTTATGCCGTAATTATCATCAATAGGAAGCCTTGGTAGAAGAAAATATTATCATCATCAGCTGGCCCAAGGAAATGTGAATTGGATGTATCCTTGTCACCTACTTCAACTATCGGGAAACTCCAAGACAGGAAAATACAATAAATAACCTGAATTCTTTTTCCAGGTGAGTTCTATTTAGACGTTTCACCATGTTTTAATTCCATAAAATGGCCTACTTGTGTGAGAGAGGAACACTTGGATATCTACCTGGAAATTTCAGGGCATGTTTGGAAACACACGGACATATGTTATAGCCCACAAAAGGGCTGGATCCCAAGGACCCCCTCAGCTACGGTCCTTGCCATAAAAACAAAGAATTGAATAATCTGTAGGAAAGGCGTGTTTGATTTAATTTCCTGATCTCTGCAACACGGCCTCCCTGTACTTGGCGAGGGTGGCGGGCAAGGCTCCCAGCCCAAGTGCCCGTGAATATTCCATTAGAAATCAATTAACCCACGTCTGCTCAGAAACACTCCAATCATCCGAGGTTATACGCCGTGCCTGATGCATTTATAACCCCTATGTAAGTAGTCCCCGGAGACCCCCTAATGTGTAAACAGCATAAAAAATGATCCTTTATTCCTGCGAGCTTCACCTGCCACCTTAATTGAATAAATGGGGCTGTGATCCAGGAACACTTCTCCACACACGCATCACAGTGACTCATCCACCACACGTGGACACACGCCCACCTCCCCGCTCTCCCCTCGCTGAAGAGATAGTCCAGGACGATTCTCTTTTATTAAATGCACATTCTGCTACAAATACTGCAGGTCTACACTTTTTTTCCTCTCCCCATCCCAGCCTGCAGAAGGAATACAAATTAATGTTTAAGGCAACCATGTCTTATGTCCTACGTATTCAATCGTATAGAAAGGTCCAATTGTGAGGACCATGCCCCAGATATAAGCTGGTTTTACCTTAAACAAAACCCTACCTGCCGGTCAGGGAACCACGCGTCATGACCCAGTTTTGCCAATCTGTGGGATGTGGCCCAGGCTTGCCCTGTTAGAAAGAAAAGGAATGACAAGTGTTTTGGAAAATGCCCCCAAAGCTGCACAAATCAACACCAGGCACAGTCCCCAAATCTCCCTTAAAATGAGCTCCAGGTCTCCGCGATGGCCCTGGGGCTCTGCCCCGCCCAGAGCCCACCTGCCCTTGACGCCACCCCCCTACGCTGTCTCAACACCAGTGTGCTTTCCTAGGCACACCCCACCCCACCACTGCCCCCGACCACTGGTCACTTTCCCTATTTGATGCCCTTAAGAATTCTCAACAGTGCCTGTGTTGTCTCATGGATGAAGTAGGTTCCACTTTTGTTATCTTTCTCCCTCTCCTGGAATGCATATGTTTCTCCCCGCTGGTAATTTTTAACTGTGATAAAACAACACAACATACAATTTACCACCTTCGCCTTTTTTAAGTGCACAGGTGAGTGGCATTAAGTCCATTCACATGCCACCCTCCCCGCCATCTTTCTCCAGAACTTTATCATTGCCCCAGACTGAAGCTCTGTGCCCATCGCGTCCTAAATCTCCGTCCCCCTCCCCTGCCCCTTAGCGCCACCACCCTGCTTCTGGTGAATTCAGGGATCACCTGAATGATGAGTGGCGAGTGGAATTCTACAGGAGTCATCCTTTCCTCTCTGGCTTACTTCACTGAGCACCATGTGCTCGGGGTTCGTCCACGTTGTAGCAGGTGTCAGAATGTCCTTCCTTTTCATGGCTGAGTCACATCCCACTGTTTAGATATGTCCCATCTTGTTTATCTAGTCATTCATCGATGGACTTGCTTCCACATTTCAGCTACTGTGACCCGTGCTGTTGCAAACGTGTGTGTCCTGGAAACGATGATACTTGAGTCCCTGAAACTGCCTGACATGTGCCTGGGCTGCGGTGGGTTCCCTAAACGTACGTGCCGACTAAATTCCAGAGCTCCTCCCTTCTATTATTTATTGGAAGCCACTCAATAACTGTACTTTGTAGAATCATGATCCCTCTTTCAGAGATGGAGAAAGTGAGGCGTGGCACAGTAATTTGCCCACTCTCTCATAGCTGGGAATTGGCACATTTGGGGTTCACGCCGAGAGCTGACCATTTTGGAGCTGGAGGTATAATGCCACGTGGACCATCGAGGCATCTCCAGTTCAGACACTGCAGTGGGTCCCGAAAACTCCAGGAACCAGTTAACCACTGTCAAATATCGAGCCCTCCCTCGGGCCATGGTTCCAATTCATGACAGAAGGCAGGCAGAGCTACTTGGGGTTAAACACACAAGAGGTCGAAGAGACAGTAGCCGTGGATGATGTAGTTCCCCAGAGTTTAAAAGACAAAGGGTCCCTGGTAAAGACATGAGCAGCTTGCTGATCTGCGGGGGCTCGAGCTGATGGAGGGCATGAGAGATGGGGAGAGATTTCCCAGGAATCAATCCCTAAAGGACGGAGCCTATAGGAACAAGAAGGTGGGTGTGACCAGCTGAACAATAACCCCCCAAGTGCTCATTTTCTAATCCCGTAACCTGTGAATGTGACCTTATATGGCAAAATCTTTGCAGATGTGATTAAACATCTCAAGATGTTTAATACATTACCCTGGATTATCCAGATGGACCCTAAATCCAATGACAGAGTCCTTCTAGGAGACAGAAGAGGAGAGACACAGACACAGAGGAGAAGCCACGAGAAGACGGAGACAGAGAGGCGAGGGATGCGGCCACGAGCCCAGGGACGCCTGGAGCCCCCGGAAGCTGGAAGAGGCGGGAAGGAGCCTCCCCTGGAGCCTCTGGAGGGAGCGTGGCCCTGGGACACCTTGACCCTCAGACGTCTGGTCCCCAGGAATAGGGGAGGATGAATATGCAATGTTTTAAGCCCCTGGTTTGTGCTCATATATCACAGCAGCTCCAGGACAATAACACTGAATGATTTTGAAGTCTCCTGTCCAGCTGACACTTCACATCAATGCATTTACGTGTCTTTCTCACTTTGTGTTTGTCCACTCAGGCTGCCAATAACAACATGCCACAGACGGGGCGGCTTAAACAACACCCTCATTTCCCACAGTCCTGGAGGCTGGGAGTCTGAGATCACGGCGTGGGCACATTAGTTCCTGGTGATGTTCTCTTCCTGGCTTGCAGGCGGCCACCTTCTCCATGTGTCCTCACACGATGAAGAGAGAGCTCTGATCTCTTCCTCTTGTTATAAGGATGCTGATTCCCTCATGGGGTCCCCACCCTCATGACCTCATCAAAACCTAACCGCCTCCCAAAGGCTCTACCTCCTAACATCATCCCACTGACGGTCAGGGCTTCTGCGTATGAAGGACACACATTCCGTTCACAGCATCACATGTACGTTGGACTCTTTTGATGGGAAAATATGTATGTAACCAAGCTAACAGGCTCTGGAGGTAGTTTTTACTGGAGAATCCTTGAGATGTATCTGTCCCTACCAGTGTCCCCAGGGTGCACTGGGGGAGGCTGTACACAGAGCTCTCTGATGTGGGCATCACGGGTACCAAGCATAGCTTTTTAGGGTGATACCTTGATTGTCACTCATAGCCTGCCACCTACATGAAGATGATGACTATGAATCCCAGTCTCCCACCAGGACACCAAGCCCATCAGGCACAAGTTACCTGAACAAGGTACAAGGTACAAGGTCACAAGGAAAGAAGCAATTGCCAGAGGACAGGCATGGCCAGTGCAAACATAAACCCACATGGGTCTGGTCTTACAACCTTAAGGCTGTACCCTGAGAGTTCACCACATGATGACAATCCTGGTGGTGTGGCTCCCACCCCCTTCAAATAAAAAGAATAATGTTAAATTATGATCAACATACTATTCTGTGTCCTTAATTCTCAGGCACTCTCTTTATCTTACTATTACTGAAATCAAAACATCTTTCAAAAAGAAATGGACATGTGATCCATGGTGGCTTTTATTTTTCCAATAAGTCCTTTCCTTTCAAATCACTTTCCTTTCAAATCACTAGTTTATTAGCTCATGTCATCATTAGATTGAGAAAATACGGTGTGTGTTCCAAGGAATGAAGGTGAATATTTTAAAACATTCTTTGCATTTATGGATTGAATATGTGTATCCTCCCAAAATTTATATATTGAAACCCCATCCTCCAAGGTGATGGTGTCAGGAGGTGGGGCCTTTGGGAGGTGATGAGGACATGAGGGTGGAGCCCCCATGGGTGGGATTAGTGTCCTTATAAAAGAGACCCCAGAGAGCTCCCTCGCCTCTCCCACCAGGTGAAGACACAGAGAGAAGACGTCCATCTATGAACCAGGAACAGAGTCCTCACCAGACATTAAGTCTGCCCTCGGCAGGACCTTGGACATCCAGCCTCCAGCGCCATGAGAAATAAATATCTGGGTTTAAGCCCCCCAGTCTGTGGTATTTTTGTGATAGCAGCCCAAAGAAATTAAGACATTCACCAAAAGGATTTTCTGCTTAACATTTACATAAGTGGGAAAAAAATCACGCCAACGAATCGCATACAAATGAGCATTCTGTTTAAACAAAGTGTTACCCACTCACCAATTCCTGCTGACTTCTGTAAACACTTCTCCTTAATGCTACGTCGTTTCTACTTAAAGCCAATTTAAATTAATTTCATTTCTTAAATTTCCTAGAGAGCTGACAACAGGGTTTGGGTTTATAGGAAGAGCATGAGGTGAAGTGGGAAGTGAGATTAGAAATCTTTGGCATATGACAAACTTGATCAAGTTCTCGGGGTCCACTCAGAAGGGACACAGCAGAAGAACATGTTTAACTTTGATTTTTCACTTGCCTTAGCCAAGGGAAAAAAATGTGAAAAGAGGGGAAAAGAGATGCTATGAATAACTATTACACACACACACACACACACACACACACACACGCGTGCGCACACGCACACATACACATGCATTGCATGAACACAAAACACCTACAATTGCCAGACAGAACAGCTGGAAGATAGATGTGCAATTTTGGTAAGGTTGTGTTATTAATACAATTGCTTATTTTAGAGCGAGCAGTCTGAGGACCGTCGTAAAACTTATTAAAAGTGGATTTTCCCATGCGTCTCTATATATTTTTAAAGCACACCCCGTGAAGTAACTGCCATGTTGTTCTGAGCTGTAGGTAAGCAAGTCATTTGTTTAAAGGAAATTTCTGGTTCCACTAGAGAGTTCTAGGTTAGAGGTTTTTGCTGAGGCTTTTATGTGTTAACTCTCATAAAAAGTCCTTCCAATCTGGGCAGTTTTCTCACTGTTGCCCTCTCTCTGTTTCTAATTGTGAGTTTCTCTGGGAATAAACACCGCTTGGAGCTCAGCGCCGCCAACCCAATCTCCTCCTTATTGGGCATTTAGAATAGCTCCTCAGTTTGATCTGTCCTTGAAATACTCCACTTTTGTCTTAGGCAAGAAGCGGAAACAAAGACTTTATGAAATTAAAAACTGAATAAAACTGCTAGAGGCGACGTGAAGGTCGGCGAGTTGGGCCGCGCTGGTGTGGATTCCTCCTCGTCTTCCTCCACAGCGGGTTTGGGCTCGGATGACCCGCAGCTGCAGCGTTTCATCGAGGTGGAGACTCAGAAGCAGTGTTTCCAGCAGATGGTGCACCAGATGATGGAACTTTGTTGGGAAAAGTGCACGGACTAGCCTGGGCCAAAGTTGGACAGTCGGGCTGAGGCCTGTTTTGTGAACTGCATTGAGCGCTTCATTGATACAAGCCGACTCATCTTGAGCCGACTGGAACAGACCCAGAAATGCAAGCCTGTCTTCTCAGAAAGCCTTTCTGACTGACCTCAGCATTACCTCTTTGGAAAAGGGAGGTAGTTCAAGAAATGAAGAGCAGTTGATGGGAGGGTTGAAGAAAAGGCTGTGGGGGGATCGGCTCCCACCTCTGTCACTCTGGGGACATCCTGTCATCTGGGAATGAACAAAGACTGATTTTTGTGTGTGGGTGGGTTTGAGGGTCAAATGTATTTGGGGTTGTGTTTTTTAATACTAATCGTGGGAAAACAGTTGACAGATGAATGGAAGACTCTACTAGACGTGTATTACTGTATGTGGGACGATGCTTTCTTCATAGTCCCAGGAACTTCTTCCTGTAATTTTAGTAGTGGAACTGCTCTATAATTTGATAGTGGGACCACATAGGTAATAATCTGTTATCTGTGTGGACTCCTTTCAGATTTCTGAAGAGATCGATATACATCTTTGTGTCTCCCAGAAAGGGCAGCAGTGGGAGAAAGAGTAATTTGGTACTTGTCTGTAGGCCTCCTTATCTAGTGTTTGATCAGCAGTGCTGGAAAAAAAAATGTATGGAGTATTCATACAGTACATTTCACCTTTCTAGCTTATCTCCCTCCTTTATACTGTGATTCACTTAAATATCTATATAAAGTACAGTCTCGAGCTAGTACAGGTACCTTAGAGTCTAGAGGCCTTTAGTTAAAGGAATCTAGCCAGCGGACATAATTCTCATACTAAACTGCCACAAGGAAGAAGTTAACTTACCCTGTATATCAGGGCCCCCCAAAATATAAAGGTGTGCCTAAATGAAGAAATAAGTTATAAAGATTTAGGCCAGTCAAAAACTAACAACAGTTTCAGATAGAGGTGCATGCCTAATGGAAATCAGCATAGTTTCCGTTTACTGTTGCTCTTTTAATCACTGAAATAAAAACTTCTACAAGAAAAGACACAAACAAACACACTAGAGGTGCTGAAAGAGGGCGGAGGTAAAGCAAGCGTCTCCCTGAAAACCGTGCAGCCACTGCCTGCTTCATCCATGTCCATCTGCCTGGTTCCTTGTGCTGATCCAAGATAACTGTTCAAAACAGGAAGCTCAACCAGAAAGACTGAGCTGGTCCTGTGAGCATTTCCAGGAAGACACGGACCCACCGTCCCTTGGGAGGGGGGTCTGAACGAGCTTGCGATGGGGCAGAGTCACCCCAGGGGTCAGGATGGCTACTCCCACATTCTCTTCTTGAGAGTTAGCAGGTGACACACAGCCTGCCATCTCACATATATAATTTGGTTTCTCTTCCCCAAATGCATGCTCTTCACACTGGGCCATTCTCTGGTCCCTCCAGAGGGTCTCTTTACATAGTTCTCCACTGTTCATCCCCTTTAGAATCAGCTCCCAGGTCTCCCGTGGAGGTGGTCTGGCACACAGCTCTCTCCCCTCCCCTTATCCCACATCACACAATCCTGCTGGCCACAGTCCCAGCTCCCCTTCCTGGGCCCCATGGACACCCCCAGAAGAAGTGACTGATGGGCAACCCAAGTGGCTTCCCCAGACCAACCTCAATTCCAGCATCCCCACCGGTCACACGCGAGGGCTCAGCTTAGCTATCACAACGTGTTTCAGAAAACACACGCTGTTCCCACACACCTCTCCCTTCTACCCCCTCTGACGTGTGTATGCGTGTCAGCCTGACCACTACAGATTCCATGAGAGCGAGGACCACTCCCGATTCCTCAGGCACCCAGCACGGACTTGGGCTGCTGAGGCCGGGTGTTGGAGACCTTCCCCACGGCTGCGTCAGCTCCCCTCTCTGGTGTCCTCCCTGCTCCACCTTCTCATCAGACTCACTGGGAACCCTGCAAGGACTGTGGACCTGGAGGGAGCAGCTGCCCACGAGGCCATAGAGAAAGGGGCGTATTGTGCCTCTGACTCATGACCCCTGCAGTGCCATGCCCAGCGGCTGCTGTGATTTCACTTCCAGGAGAAAGGGAAGGCAGGGAGAAGATAGAGGGATGGATAGGTGGAGAGATACATAGCAGATAAATAGGTAGATACATAGATAAATGATAGAATAGGCAGATAGATGAATAAATGGATGGATGGATAGATAGATGGTAGATATAATGGATGGGTAGATAGATTATAGAATAGATAGACATAGATAGACAGCAGATAAATAGGTAGATGCATAGATAAATGATAGAATAGACAGCTAGATAGGCAGATGAATAAATGGATGGATGGATAGTTAGATAGATGGTAGATATAATGAATGGATAGATAGATTATAGAATAGATAGACATAGATAGATAGCAGATAAATAGGTAGATACATAGATAAATGATAGAATAGGTAGATAGATGAATAAATGGATGGATGGATAGATAGATGGTAGATATAATGGGTGGGTAGATAGATTATAGAATAGATAGACATAGATAGGTAAGTAGACACAGAGAGAGAAGGGAGAGAAAGAAAAAGAAAGAAAGAAAAACAAAAGAAAGAAGAAAAGAAAAAAAAGAAATAAAAGAAAGAAAGAGAAAAGAAAGAAAGAAAGAAAGAAAGAAAGAAAGAAAGAAAGAAAGAAAGAAAGAAAGCAACTCATCCAGCACAGAGAGGGGATGCTGCTGGGGTCAGGGGCCGTGGAAGCATCAAGTTATCACAGCCTCCGAGGACAAGATGGATTTTGTAAACGCCTTATGGAAATTAGTCCTTGGCCCTCAAGGCATAAATCTTGATATTGAAATGATTTACCCCAACTCTACTACTATTAGTGCTCTGTAAATTAGGGCCATAAATGCCATTTGCTTTGCCATTAGCAGAAGACAGTCCATCCGGCTCCCCTCGGCGCACACAGACACCCTCGGTCCTCCTTCCCTTCCCTCTGTCTTCCCTCTCCCCACGTCCTTCGTCGGGGATGCCAGCCAGCCCTTCCACCCACACGGGCACCACCACACGCTGACCGCGCCAACCCAGCATGTGTGCCCGGTCCAGGACTGCATTACAGTCTTCTTGCGACCTCCATTCCTGAGATCTAGGGGGAAGAATTCGTTATTTATGAGTGCAGAGAAACCTCTACCTTTGCTGTTCGATGTGAAACACGTGTCCTGTACAATCTCCAGCCTTTTGCTGAACATCATTAGTCAAAGCGGAGGGTTCACTACAGATAAAGGCTGATGGCCAGTGTCTTGGATCTGGCAGGATTTATATCTTGAGAATAAAGGAAGGCGTGTGCCTCGTGTGAGAGGGAAACAGAGGACGAACAGGAAGACTCGGTGTGGACAGGAGCTTTCCAAGGAGCTGGAGAAAAGAGCAGGGGCTGTGAGGTGGGAAGGCTTTTCTTTTTGAATGTTTCTGCACATCTTTTCTGAGATGCCCCGGGCTGATAATTCAGCATTCAGCACCCACACACAGAGAAAGGAGGAGATGGGGTCCCTGAGGCTTCACAAAGAACGGGGCTGTTCCTCCATTCCTGACACCCTGACACCCACTGTGCACCCTTAACAACCAGGAGAGCTCCCCACCCTGGTCTCTGGGATTTCTGTTTCCTGATCCTTTCATCGAAGATTTTGTCTTTGGGAGGCTCCTAGTCTTGGGGCGAGAGTCACCATCTTCATCTTTCCCACTGCCATAGATTGAATGTCTGTGTCCCCCCCCCTGCCAAATTCATGTGCGGAATCCTAACCCCCAGTGGGATGGTGTCAGGAGGTGGGACCTTGGGGAGGTGATGAGGTCATGAGGGTGCAGCCCCCATGGATGGGATTAGTGTCCTTCTAAAGGAGACCCCAGGGAGCTCCCTGGCCCCTTCCTCCAGGTGATGACACAGTGAGGAGTCGCCATCTATGAACCAGGAAGCAGCGTCACCAGATGCTAAATCTGGCCCCGCCAGGATCTCAGACTTCCAGCCTCCAGAACTGTGATGAATAAATGTCTGTGGTTTATATGCCCCCCTGTCTACCATAATTTGTGATGTCAGCCCCAGTCGACTAAGGCACCCCTCCCTTCCTTGGCGGGGTGGTCCAGTGAGCTAGCTCCTGACTCACTCTTGGTTTCTAATCCCTCCCCCATTTTCCCTTAACTTGGAGAACTAGGTGTCTTTTCTGACGGCTTCTCCCCGATTCCTAAGCTGCCTTCCAATGTTGGATGGCCGTCAATCACTCCCTTCCCTCAAACGTGTTTACCTCTGCTTTTCTCTCTCTGTTAATTCCTTTGCTCTCCCTAATCACTGGTCTTTCGTGCTCACGTCTTTTCTTGAAAAAAAAAAATACAAAAAAGGGAAAGCCACCATATATTTCTAAGTTCTCTGTTGCTCTGGTGGTGACCCATCTATTCCTCCTGCCAACTCATGTTTGTGCTTCCTTCTCTCAGCACGTTTTACTTATCTGTAAATTCTTTTTTTGGGATTCCCTTTTTCTCAAACTCCTGTTATTTACAATTTCCTCTCCTTCCTTGATGGTCAAAACACTCCCATGGACATTAGTGTCCAGAAGGGAGCCTGTGCCCTAAATGGGTTTTAGAGTTGCCATGAAGCCACTGCCATCTGTCTCCAGCCTGTCTGTTCAAGACCCTGCCCCAAACTTAGAGTCTGGGGGCTGAGGAAGGACTGCGTGACCCCGTACTTTTCTGTTGCCCACTGTGTGCCTAAACTTTTCCTCCTTCAAAACAAAATATTCTCAAATACCATGAGACTCTGTTTGCCCTTCCAAACACCTATCTTTTTTTTTGAAAGCCACTGGTAACTTCTCTTGTATAGTTAGAAATATACTTATTGCTCTGTGCCAAAGACATACTGAAGATTGAGTTTCATGATTCCATTCTTCAGAAGGGATCCTCTAAAATCTGCATCGTGAAACAAAAACCCTCCGTCCGTTTCTTATAAGCTCTACAGCAGGTCCTGGTGGAGTTGGAGACATGCAGCCTCACCCAGGGCCACCACCAGTGCTCCTCGATTTCCAAACACGTGGGGAGCAGCCCATGTGTCTCGGTCATGTTCCTCCTCTATTTTCTCCATGAGGTCCCCAACTTTCCCTGGCTTATCTCCTCTTAGTGCCTAGGATGGTCCATTCATCCATCACCCTCTGCCAGAGTCCTAGCACTTGGGGGCTTGGAGTTGAAGTGTCCGCTCCTCCTATAATTTCATGTTAGAAGTGATGCCCAAGAGGTGAGACATTCCATGAGCGTGGAAACCAGGTCGCAAATGCCAGGCTGCTTTCCTGGCTCTCTTTAGACAGGCTCTGAGGGCACACACAGGACTGCCAAAGCGGAGGCTCCCTTTCTTCTTTAGCACTCCTTCAGCAGGCAGAGTTGTTGGAAGAAACTCGTTAACTGAAGACAAATAGAACCTTGTATTTCTCCGCCCTGAGTGGCAAAGAGTTTGTTATTTTTTTAAATAAAAGATTATACAAAATAGAAAATTAAATTAGCAATGATCTTCCAATGAAATGAGCAGATCCTTTGAGGCAAAGGAGATTTAAAAGAGGATTTTGACATCCAT